>RXPK01001819.1:0-64770 GCA_004143645.1 Protaetia brevitarsis
GATGGATTGGAAGGTCTTTAAGATTGTTAATGTGACATTATCGAATACTCTCTCAATGGCAAAGAAAGTTGTCATAGCTGTGTCTTCTATCTTTGAAATTAGCCTGTTGAGAAATCTTCTAACGCGATCTCGTAGGTTTCTCCACTTGGTAGGCGTACTTCCTATTACCGAGTGGCTACTTTCTCAGCTTACCGCGCTCTTATGTACCTACCCACCAATCTTTCAAGAGTTTTGACTAGTGATGTGCTTAGCGAGGGATTTTTGGATTCGGTTATATCAAATGAATAATCGATCATTCATTGCCTTACCGAGAACTCGAAATCGGCAAGCAAAGATTCCGAAATATGCCTCTATATAATACATATGTAATACTTGAGCGAACAATGAATAGAATCGTAAACAATTTTTTGCGGGTAGATCGGCTTTATACCTTTTCGGCCACATGTTTCACAAAACCTTTCGGATTATTTATCGCGCAAAAAGTTTATATACAACAAGTACATACTATGTACACAGGTATTATATGGATGCATTAGTTTTCAGAATCTTCGCTCTGTCGAGTTCTGAGTTCTCGGTGAGGTAATGAATGATCGATTATACATTTGATATAATCGAGTACAAGAATCGCTCGTTAAACACATCACTAGTTTTGACTAAGGAGCATAAGCTTATTGGTCTGTATGACTTTGGCGTTTGATCGGATATTTTGCCTATTTTAGGTAGGTACACTAACATCAACTGTCACCATGCAGTTGGAATATGTTGTCCTCTTCTGGAGTAGGGCCGGAAATATTCCAACTGCGTCCGAAGATTTAATTTAAAAGCTGAAAATCGGCCAGCTCCTTCTTGATTTTTAAAAGCTTCGTGATTTCTGTGGTCAGCCCCAGATGTTCTCGTTTTAATCTGTTTGGTCTTCGACCTGATGCGGTCGGCCTAGGAGCATCCATCTGAATTTTCGCTGATGGAAAATGAACCTTCAACAGTTCCTTAATGCTCTCCTTATGAGCGGTTGTGTGGGTTCCATCAGTTTTGTTGATGAAGCCTAATTCGGTCGCAGTACTGCCATGTTCGGCTAGAACAAAACCTGAAAAAATAATCTTTATTTAAAAAAAATGTTCTTTTGCCTTTAGAGAATTATAAAAAAAACAAATAGAGATTAATTTTCGAGATGGCATTCGATTCTTTCAAAGTAAATTCAACAACAATCCTACGAACCTTCTTTATTTCGCCATATAAATTTTAGTTCCAATGCGATTGGGACGTTAGCTGCTGTAGTGTATCCGAAAAAATACATGTGAGGCATACCGCTGCCTCGTTTATTTGGTTTTCAAATGAAATTATTAATGCTATTACAGACATAAATAGAAGAATATAGAAATGAAATAAATAATTAAAGTAATACTTTGTACTTCGCGAAGAGCTGCATAAAGGGATGAACATCATTAGTTACAGGTATACGTAACAAAATAGGTCTCTGGACTGATAATATCCGACGACATAAATAACGCATACGTTTTACAAAGGTTCTTGCAATGATCGAATGTCTTCGTATAAGTTCGTAACATTTTCGTATTTCGGATGATAGCATATGAACTTCGATCATTGTTAAGCAGAACGCTCCGGATCGCCTTGGTTTGGTTGGCTTGCAAAAGAGCAATCGTCCATTTGGGCTATACGTGAAGTTAACTCAAGGGTCGTGTACTGGTTCGGATAGGATCGCATCGGAAAATGCCGAACCAGTGCGCACCCCTTCATTTAACCTCACGTGTAGCAAAAACTGCCGATTGCTCTTTTCTGAGTTGATCCAGTGCGCAGTCTGTTTAATAGAACTCTAGATGACGTAAGTGCCGGCCGCCGGTGACCTTCGTTTAATAAAAACATATAGGTATGTATAGGGTAAAGACGACAATGGCGGAAAGTGGACAGCCAATGACTGTCCACATGATCACATTTTATTTATAATCCTCTGTCGCAACTGGTTGGTATTGAATGCGATAGGATTTTTTCCAAACTAAAGCTATGAAATGGTTTAAAAATATCTGCCGACTAGTATATGCTTGAAACGGCGTTACATTTACATTCAATAACCTATGCATTTTCCTTTTCTTTTCATAATTTTCGCGTTTTTGTATTTTTAAACATACCAGTTTTTTTTTTGTAAAGTTAGCTTAGTTAGTATCTTGTTGTTTCATAATGTTGCTTGCTAGAACAATATCTGACAACAGGACACTATTAATAAATTAATCACAGGATCACAGGCTGTGTAAACTAAATAATAATTAGTAATAGTGAAATGTTAAAATGTGTCCAACGTCAAATTAATTGTTAAACAACGACCTGCTTGATGACTTTCGCAGTTTGTTTTATACAGCCTGTCGTATTATGAGTTCACGTGTTACGCTGGTGCGCTTACGCCTTTTTTGAGGAGATGCTTACGCTTCGTTTGGTAGGATTGTGACAAAAAGGTCAATTTAATTTGAATAAACGTCATATTGACAAGTATTGAAGTTAATATTCACAAAATTATTTAGTTGATCTATTTGCTTCGTCCAGAACCGAAGTATTAGGTTTTTTAAAGCTGTACTTCTTATTGGTTATTTAAGTTAGATAATTATTTCGTTACTCAGTTTTATACTATCTAGTTTTCATTTAAACTAAATTGTCATCACCTGTTCCCGATATTATTATTATTTTGTAGTGGTGAACATTACCTATAGACGGAAAAGGCATCATTCGATTATGGACGATCATTGGATAAGTGGATTTAAGACTATTTCTGCGCTGAATGATTATTTATCTAAATAATTGTTCAATTATAGCGAGCCATAGGTGAATAATTACTTGATAAAGATGTGAAATATAGATATATATTATACGAATAATGTGCAAAATGTTGGGACCTAAAAAAGATCGCAAGATATATTTCATACATTGTCATACT
This sequence comes from Protaetia brevitarsis, assembly GCA_004143645.1. NCBI lineage: Eukaryota > Metazoa > Arthropoda > Insecta > Coleoptera > Scarabaeidae > Protaetia > Protaetia brevitarsis. The sequence continues at coordinate 2,942 of RXPK01001819.1, forward strand.
GAATGAATGATGAATGAATCATGCGCGTATACAAGAGGGAGGGGGAAGAGGGAAGGAGGATAATGGGGGTAATTAATCCCCTCCCTCTCCCATCCCTATGAACCAGCGAAACATAGTTGTAAAATAAAATTTTATATGTAAACACAAACATTCATCCTTCTTTTTCCTTTTTTTTGTGTAATTATTCCTCCCATGATGATGACGCTATAATTTTTAATTTAAAATATTTAAAAAAAAAACCACCGACTTTTTTTTAGTTACAATAAATTTCCATAAACTCAAGGTGTCTGGAATGAACATTAGTTTATCGAAATCATTGGATTATGCTCATTACTAATATTTTGACGTATTAAGAAAATAGTTGTCATGTTTTCAAATGTCAGGCAGATGTCGGTACTTACCGGAAACTGGTGGAACATTCAATTTAATGTAAATTACAATATTTCAACAGGCCGTATAAAGCAAATTGTCATAGTTATCAATTAGGTTGTGATTAGGATAAAATAATAACAGGTTGCCCATTTGCTAATGCTTTGTCACTTTCCATTTTTTTTTTAATTTTTTATCAACTAAACATCACGTTGATTCAGTTATTCAGTCGCACAGTTATATGACACTTATTGAAAACTAATTATACAAATCATCCCAACCCCGTGCTGCCTACAAAGGTACTACACGAGGCTATCTATTCTAAGTTCTATACGGGTTTACATAACAATGAAATGTTCCTACTTCAACTAAATAATTTCCCTATGATTTTTAACAATATAATAAGTAGCCCTCGCAACCATATAATACTACTTTTGGAAATGATGAAATATGTGAAATGTATTATTCACAAATCGCGAGTTCTACCATAATCGGTCAGTATCAGTTATTTAATTAAATGCGCCCATGGACTCGTTATCTCCCAGCATTCGCGAAGGACTATATACAGTATACTTATATAAAATCAATGGTCACGGAGTAATGGAAAACTATGGCAAAAACTTTACTCTGGGAGTACAGTTATATGACAGACGGCATAGTCATATCTGCCTATCTGTGAGTTCGTACTCATTCATTTAGAACGAATCGGTCTTGAACGACACATTTCGTAGGTATTTGGACTGATCGGGATATTCAGAACAAATTGAACGATTCGCACGGCATGCATCTTCGTTGGCGAAAATTTCTGTTGATAGAATGGAATGCGTGGAATGTTCATAGTTTATTTTTGTTACACAGATTACATCTTTTATTGTAAGTATCCACAATTGTATTTTAACGAGTAATATCTACGTATGCATTTCAGACTAATTAAGATAAATGAAAAATAAAAACAATGTGACTGCATACGAATTTGCATGCGTGGATTAATAATACTGATATCGTGTTTAATCTTACTATCTACTATAATTTTAAATAAAAATCTGGTTGATAGATGTATACTCAAATATTTGGTATATAAATATCACACAACGTTTTCTTGCTTTCGGTTTACATTCAATTAAATCTGAAATCTAAATTTGAGGGTCTAAAGACTCCAAAGTCCATCTCATAGCCACTAAAAACGGGTACTTTGATTAAAAAACTAACCGCAGCTAAGATTATCAAAAGCTTCACAAGTGTACTAATACATTAATTAATTCTTAATTCTCCCAACGTTTACATCTTTTATTTTTGACTGAGAATATGAAATAAATATCATTCGTTCAATTTGAATGGGAGAAATGAACGGGTCTTCAATGCGTTCCTATTCGAATGATTCGGATCACTTAGCTGAACGACTTTCAAGGCAGTCATCTACACCACACCTTTAATTAATTTTACGTAAGTTTTTTCTCTTATTTTTACTTATTATATTGTGTAACAAACTTCATTAAACATTGTAGTTTAAAAGAACTTGAAAAAGACAATAAAAAATTGTCGAAACGTTGTTTAATTAAGAAAATTGCATTCATGTAAGCCATAATTCCACGAAAAAAAATGTTGGTTTCTGAATAGAATATATTGGCTAGTAAATAAATTTCAAGAAAGTTATGATTAAGCACAGTTTAAGATTGTAAATTATAATTAAATTAGGTTACAGCATTGCTAAATTAAATATTTAGTGGGGATATTGACCAATATGCTTGCAGAAATTACAGACATATCTGATCTTAACAAAAATAATTTCTGGACTAGAAGTAAGGTTAGAAACAAAATCACTAATAAACTTTTAAAATAATGTGTGTTATAAAAATATAACGAAAAGTTTAATAACAATGAACATAAACTCTGAAATTTTAAAAACGCATATAAACTCTAATAACAACACGCACTCAATAACATCTTAAAAGAATATTCTCAGAGCTCATATTAAATTCAGTTTTGAATACCATTTGTAAGCAAAAATTTAATTAAGCATTAGCAAAAAAATCAAATTTTATTGAAATAGTATATTTTATGGAAACTCCTTTTTCCTGTACCTATTTATAGATACATAGCCGAAGATATTTCTTAATGAAACTAATCGAAAGAGAATGAGCAAACTTGGAACTGATTAACCAAGAGCTCTTTATTTTGTATGAGTGACAGGGAAGGGGTGAAGAAGTCATTGTTTAAAGACGAAACACTAAGTGATAATCATGATAAATTGGAGAATGACATGAATTCGAAATTAATTTGTTGCTATCTTGTTTTAAAGGAAGTAAATTACTTGATTAATTTCCAAAAGTAGACGATAATGGAGATAATTCATCATTAACATTATTAAAAAATTGCACGAAAATTAGCATCACACTTAAAATACTTCTTTAAGTAATGATTATTGCAGTTTGAACTATCAAAGTGTTTTGAGCATATTTGAACATTTTCTACCTCCAGAAACCTCCTGTATCCTGATGAATTTAGTTTTCAGCGTTGGTTGATGTATTAGAAACCTATGAAAGTGAATTGATTCTTTAACCCTGTCAGTACTTCGACACCCAGGAAATTTACAGTTACTGTCAATCTTAGGCATATCTATAAATACATACAATGCTTTAGTTAAATAGTAAATTAATTTATAAATTAAAATTTATTACTTACGTTTTAAAGATCACAGAGGGTGACGTTTTAATATTATTGGCGGGTATGTGCAAGTGTGGAATGTTAGCCAGAAAACGACAAAATCGTCATCATGGTGAAGAGAACGTGGAAAATTATAAAAATCCTAGGTTAACTAAAAGGATCGGAAATGTTCCTAAAATTCCTACATGCTTCATATTTAGAATAAGAAGAAGACGTTGTTGGTGGCCATGCTTCCGGGCCACACCTCCTTTCTTTGTTTCCAATAACATGTATTATCTTTTCATACCCATAGCTTTGCCGTTCATATGGGAAGCGGTTTTTTGAGTAAAAATCAGACTAATTTGTCCAATCACAAAAGACAGAGAATTAGATTAGATTAGGATTGGGGTGGTCTATGGACCTGTTTCACCGCGACCTTTTCAGATCTATTGTGATCCCTTTTTTCCTAGAGGACTCTCTCTAATTTTGCCCTATTAATTAGGCCTATCATCTTTGAGAGCGGCTTCTTTATGTAGCTACTAGCTGTGGGATTGTCCTCCCCCATTACAAGGAACCTTGTCCTCGCCAGGCCTTCACATTGGCAAAAGACAGAGGAGCCAATGATTAATAGAATTTAACGAGAATCTTTGTACAATTTCAGTTTTCAATGAAAATAGCTAATAAATGTGAGATGATTCAGCAATTCCTGTCTAAAAAGTTTGTTTTCTGAGCTTGAATGCCATAATTTATACGAATAAGGAAGAAAAGACCCATTGGACCATGGTCCCACCATTGAAAATTAGGAATTAATCATTAAGGAGCTTTTATTTTTTGTAAAAATATCGATAAATATACATATACACACACACACATTTAAGTACGGAACGAACGCTGCGATTCCCATGATTTGATGCGACCAAACGCGCTTTGTAGTTATTTATGCAGATAAGCGGCGAACTGGGACCACGTCTATATTGGCCCCTGATTTCAGACGTTTGTACGTATTCGTGCGGAGCTAGCGGCAGAGGGGGTGGTCGCAGTATATGCAAAAATTATATTGACGTGGGGCCAGCCGTTTTGTGACCCGCTGCCCGCTGGTTGATCGAGTCATCTCGTCCGTGCTCGGCACTGTGCGGGAAGGGTCTCCCACTATCACCGTAGACAAGCGTGTTAGTCAGACGCAGACGGGCCAGTCGCATACGGACTTCGATTTAGACGCTTCCCTGCAATAAAAAATTAAATAAATAAGTATAGTACATATTTCAAATCAAAATAAATTCATGTCTTTCTTAGGGTAAAAATTATTAAAATGAAATAATAAATATAACAAGGAAGTTATTCCTGTTATACATCAAAATAGTGTAAAAAAACAAGTCATTTATTTAGGTAAACAAAACAAAGAAAATAAATATTGTACTTCTCTTCCTTTGTAAGAAATACGTGGGGTTGTGCATAAAATATCCATTATATTTTACTCGAAGATCATCTAACTCTGTTGTGTTATGTTTTCGTCCATATAAAATCACAAACACACCTGAATAATTTTGCCTTAATTAGGTGGGGAAATGTAAACAAGTGAGTCATATATGTCCGTGCAGTTTAAAGACTGACAACTTTATTCATAAAAATATACTAAAACAGGTTTTAAACGTCTATTAGTAAAAACACTCTTTAAGATTAGAGAATGTTGTAGGTTTGAGGTCATCCATAAACGGCTTTTGAGGGTTGGGTAAGTAAAATGTAGATAGTAAGCAGTTTATAGGAAATTTAGTACATTTGTATTGCATTCTGCGCCGAATCGGTGATTCCCAGATAATGTCGTTATCGCGAGACACGTGTTTCTGTTTTGTAAATATGGAATTAAGTTTAAAAAGAAAACGTAGCGTAAATTAGTTAGAAGAAAATAATCTTATTAGTATTGATACATTTTACACTTGCAATTATGTTTTGTCTCTAATCTTAGATAATTCTTCAGAATTTTATTCGGACAAGAGTGAACGAAATAGAAAATAAAAACACGGACATAAATGCTAATAAAAAAAAGAAAACTGTTGAGATGGTGTTTTATGTAGGTGATTTTTATGTAAAAACATGAATAAAAGTTAGGTTATTATACTCTGATATGTCAAATACAATATAGAATACAAAATGCTTGGAAAAGATAAATAAGGTGAACTTGATTTTATATCTTTAAAAACGATAAGTAAACTTTTATATAGATATTTTATTCTAAATATGTAAAATGCCAATATTATTAACTTTTTTCGTGCGTCTGTTTGCTTGCATTTCATAAGTCTGATGCAATATTTTACTGTAAGTGGTGATTTATATTTGATACTCGCCTTGTCTTAGCTCTAATGGTATCTATACTATTTGAATCGCTAATAGCCAAATTCGGTACTTACATTATATATAATCTGATACCGCTTTTCACAAATGAATTACAGCAAGCCGTATCGTCTAAAATCGGCCGTTCGGAAGCACTCGGATTGTTAAAATTGGTTTAAAGTAGGATGCAGGCTCTTGTCACTTATGCCTATTTAGAGAAGCCTTATAACAGTTTTCTAGCGCTATTAAACGTTTATGAATAAGGTTTTTTTTTGCATAATGTTATAATGGCTTTATAAGGCTTTTGTAACTTTTTATGAATAATACCGTAAATATATGCTAGTTCCAAAGAAATACGTTAGTATTTATGTTTAAGGGTAGATAAGTATTCCCGATAAGAATTTTTCATTTTAAAATGTCTTCTAAATTTATCTACATTAATTTTTTTGTGTGGGTATTATTTTAGTTAGCAATAAACGAGGTAATAAATTACTGCCAGCTGAATTAAACTGATTCAAAACTTTGTAAAATTAATATAAAAAAAAGCGGGGGAAGAGGGGAGAGGAGTTGGCTGGAGATTGGCTCCACCACTCAATATTGTCACGGGCCACCACTGGATGTATTTCAGATGCTGCCTGGTATCTTGCGGTGGCTGGTTAGTTACTTTCCTAAATTTTCATTAGTATTAATTTGAGATAGATTTAATGCAACGACTTATCTATACTCACACAAATTTTATACCGTTTCAGAATGTGGTTAATTTAGTGTTGTTTATTCACATATTTCTACTTGCCACACATTTTAAGTGCTTTTAATTATGTTATTCACTAAACCTGCTGAAGGGAACTGCGACTGCAGAACATTTAATACAGAATCGCAATAATAAACTCGGATGAATTTTGTCTTTGTCTTCCAAAGGCAAAATTCAAGGATTTTTATCGTACATTAGAAAACTGTACTTTAATTTTCACTATATTTCAAACAGCAAAGAAAACTAGTTCGGCTATATATTTAAATATAAGAAATTTAGTTCAATTTAGGTAGAAGCAAGAGTGATTTTATTTTGACATAAATAATGTCGACAGAAATTATTTTGCAAAAATTTGACTGATGGTATGCCTATGAACATATTATATATAAGTGAATATTTCATGAGAAATAACTCGAGCTTTACAAGATTATGACGATATAAAGTGATTTTTGCAGCCACGACAAAAAAATCCCTAACTATTATTATAATATAATTAACTAAGAAGTAATAAGTTGCTAATGTTGAAGCTGTAAGTATTGCAGAAGTAACTTTGAGTGACTTTGAGTAGCATTTTTTAATAACCACAAAGTCCCAAATAAAAAAAGGAAAAAAAACCTACATAGACAATACTTTATAGAATCATTTATGAAATGTGAATAAAATAAAAAATTGCACGAAGAAAGAGCAGGAAAGTGAAAAGAGACAAAAAATAAAAAAGCGAAGTTACAACAAAGATTACAAATTATTATATTTTAGGTTTTTGTTTTTCAAAGTTAAGTTAAGATTAATAATTACTAAAATCATACGTATTTATCGAAAGTTTGACCTAGATTCCCTTGTGTTAATTATTATATTCACATCTGCCAACCATTATGAGATGCATTTATTTAACGTTATTTCTTCTTAGAAATAACTCTGTTAAAACAAGGTTAGATTCTTACCAAATTAACCTAATTTAAAAATACAGGTTTTGCTATTCTTAAAGAGTTGGTTAAATTTTTATACATGAAACGCCTTGTAACGTGTTTATAAATGCCATAACAACACTAATATTAATTATTCTTTATAATAGAATATTATCAATGAAAAACAATTAACGTTTTCATTAAACTGTATTTATTACAAGGTCTTACTTGAAAGGTTAGTTCTGATGAGTCAGTTACTGTAATGACAAAGATGGAAACAAATGATACATACATAAGTAACAAGTTAAAAGGGGTAAATCCATTTTTAGTAGCTTTTGAGAGAGTAAAGCCATTATTCACGTGACACAATATGGTTGCTGCATCGCATGTTAAAGGCATGGGCATTAGACATTTATGGACCTTTCCAAGTGAAATGTGCTTATATCTGTATTATTCATTATAAGGTGAGCAGTATATCAGAATATGTCTGCAATTTAATGCAAACTGCTTGGCCGTTGGTGATAATTACTTTGAATACATATCACTTGATACCATGATATATTAATCCTATTTTACTGTTGCAAATAAAAATTGAAAACGTAAATAAATAAAATACGTACATTGGTATATAACATCAGTGGCGGCTGGTACTAAAGGACACAAGGGCACGTGCCCATCCAACCACCAAGATAAACACACAAAGAAATTCGCATGTGATTCAGTGTATTATTTTTACGTATTTTTATAACGATGGTATCAAGTTTCCTTTCGCACCACAGATACTAGTGCATATGCGAATGCTCTAAACTATGTTCCGGGGCGCGTATTTCCATTTGCTACCATTGCACAGAACGTGTTCCTGCTGGGTAGTAGTAGGATATGAACGTACGAAAAACTAGCTGAGTAACTCCATAGTCTACCACTATGGAGAGTATTCCCAGTTCTGCAACAGGATAGTTCGTATATGAAATACACGTAGGCGCATCTTATATTTTGTGTATGCTACTACTATTCAACGTTAAAAAGAACGATTGTAATCCTTGCTCAAATTATTTTAACATATTTATTGAAAAAAAACAAATTGTTACAGAAATACCAAACAAATTTACAAATAGCAAATAAATAAAAAACATATTACTCTAAAATTCTAACCCCTGAAATCTAATTCTGCTTTAGTGAGAATGAAATTTAAATATCTCAAATTTTTTTAAATTTTATAACAAAATCAGTCATATATCTGTCGCTCTGACTGCAGAGTGTCTATTTTGTGGATGCATTCAAGTTTACTACATACTGATATTTTTGATAATGACTTTTAAAACATGCATATTTACATACATATTGACATATCAGGCGAATTATTTTTTCCTAGTTTTCTACACTAGTATTTTTCACGAATTATTTTATTTGTTTATTTTACGTTTAAATCAATTTTCCAAAAAATGTGTTCCAGAATAAAATATGGGTATTTTAAATTCCCACCACAAAATTATTAACGCGCCCTTAGCCACGTAAAGAGCCGTCGAATGTGAAATATTTTTTATTCGAAGCTAATTGGATAAGTATATTAATAAAAAAAAAATAGTTGGCAGATAAAATTGAACGCAATTAGCAGAATTGAATCCATAAGATTGAAGGGCTTTTCTTATTGTTTAACAATTCATATATTCTTGTTATGATTAAGTACAATATTCATTCAATATATTAAACACATTTATATGGTGAATTAACATATATAAAATTACAATTATTAAGTCGTGACTTTTTATATTTTTTTTGTATTTAGCATAATAGCTTTGACATATAATATTACTAGTTAGATACGTTTATGTTGGCGTTAAGCATTTGCTGATTATTAAAATCGAAAGTTAATTGACAATTAAATTTATGGAAAATTGCTTTTGATTATGAAATCAGTCATATGACCCATAAATTAATACTCTTAATGAGATTTGCATTATTTCTGCTATACTGAACGCTTTCTGCTAAAAATCTTTGCCATTTTTTTTTTTTTTGAGTTTCTAAGTTGGATGGTTGCCCAGCTTGAATTCTGGCACGAGTGAAATTTTTTATTTTGTGAAACAACGAAGTTATCTGTGTAGGTGTTGTCAGTTTTTCCAGAGATTTATTTAGTTTTACTGTGGAATTGATCATATCCAATGAAGTATCGCTATTAGCAACATCTATTATTCGAGTAAAATGGGGGGAGAGGTGCACAATGGCTTCTTGTTTTTTTAAGTGTAAGTTCGAGGAGTCTGCTGTTTCGGTAATCTCTACTACTTGTGAGCTCATATCATTAAAATCGGGAGGAATAGTAGGTTGCGTATTTGAAGCAGTGCTGGTGAGTGACATATCGTCATAAAATTCAGTTGGAGTGTTTTCGTTGAGAGCTATTCGTGCAATTTTTTTTCTGTCTTCTGATGTTATTAAAGGAGCAATTGTACATTACGTTGTATAAATATTCAACTGCACATAAATGTTTACAGAATTTTCCATCCTGACCGTATGGGCAATCGCAAGTACCTGTATCAATATGTACAGTATAAACGAACTCTTTCGACGAAGAAGTTACGGCAAACTCGACTTCGCTGATTATACTGGCTTTCAAAGTTTGTGCCTTAGATTGTAAGTTGTGATAGAATATTCCATTTTTGTTTTTGCGACTACTTGCGTAAGCTGAAAAATGTCTTTTGTGATTCAAAAATGTTTCCAATAAAATTTATTAGGGCACACGTATTAAAAGCTTTACATCTTTCTAGCACTACATTCTTAAAAATTCTAATGAAAGCTTCCGCGTAATTATTGGTGTTGTGTCCTCTTGTGTCTTTATTAATGTACCACTCTTATACGCGATTGCCCATTCTTCTTTTCTGTCCCATAATGATTTCATGCGTGCTAAGAGATTAGTCAGGGTGGAAAATTTTATAAACATTTATGTGCAGTTGAAAATAAATACAACGTAATGTGCAATTGCTCCTTTAATAACTTCAGAAGACAGAGGAGAATTTTACTCGAATAATAGATGTTGCTAATAGCGATACTTCATTGGATATTATCAATTCTATAGTAAAACTAAATAAATCTCTGGAAAAACTGACAACACCTACACAGATAATTGCGTTTCACAAAATGAAAAATTTCACTCATGCCAAGAAATAGGTGTACAGCCACAACCGAGATCTATTGCCAGAAGAAAGATTCAACTGGCATTAACTGCAGGAAGTCGCAGAATTCAAGCTGGGCAACCAACTCAGAAACTCAAAAACACAAGAAATGGCGAAGATTTTTAGCGGAAAGCGTTCAATATAGCAGAAATAATGCCAAATCAAAATCTCACTAAGAGTATTAATTTATGGGTCATATGACCGATTTCATAATCAAAAGCAACTTTCCATTAAATTTTAATTTTAAATCGATTTTAATAATCAGCAAATGCTTAACGCCGGCATTAAACGTATCTAAAAAGCAATATTATATGTCGAAGCTATTCTGCGAAATATAAAAAAAAAACAAATAAAAAGTCACGACTTAATAATTGTAATTTTATATATGCTAATTTACCATATAAGTGTGTTTAATATATTGAATGAATATTATACTTAATCATAACAAGAATATATAAATTGTTAAACAATAAGAAAAGCCCTTCAATCTTATGGATTCAATTCTGCTAATTGCGTTCGATTTTATCTGCCAACTAATTTTTTTTTTATATTAATATACTTATCCAATTAGCTTCGAATAAAAAATATTTCACATTCGACGGCTCTTTACGTGGCTAAGGGCGCGTTAATAATTTTGTGGTGGGAATTCAAAATACCCATATTTTGTTCTGGAACACATTTTGTGGAAAATTGATTTAAACGTAAAATAAACAAATACTATATTCGTGAAAAATACTATGTAGAAAACGAGGAAAAAATAATTCGCCTAATATGTCAATATGTATGTAAATATGCATGTTTTAAAAGTCATTATCAAAAATATCAGTATGTAGTAAACTTGAATGCACCCACAAAATAGACACTCTACAGTCAGAACGACAGATATATGACTGATTTTGTGATAAAATTTTAAAAAAATTGAGATATTTAAATTTCATTCTCACTAAAGCAGAATTAGATTTCAGGGGTTAGAATTTTAGAGTAGTATGACGTTTTTTATTTATTTGCTATTTGTAAATTTGTTTGGTATTTTGGTAGCTTACACAAAATATAAGATGCGCCTACGTGTATTTCATATACGTACTATCCTGTTGCAGAACTGGGAATGCTCTCCATAGTGGTAAACTATGGAGTTACTCAGTTAGTTTTTCATATGTTCATATCCTACTACTACCCAGCAGGAACACGTTCTGTACAATGGTAGCAAATGGAAATACGCTACCGAGCATGTGTAATTTTAAGGGTTTGAAGTAACGTTTATTATTAATGATGGAAGTTAATTGTGTGCAAAATCTTTTTAAAAAAAAACCCGCTATCATTTGTGGAAAAAGTTTTAATTAAGAAGAAAGGAAGGTGTATTCCTCATCTTCAAATAAACTACACTTCCCAAAGTAAAACTCGAACTTACAATAGAGTATTCAATAAAAATATATATGAAAAATATGAGTGGATGTGCGCATGTTCACTAACAAATAAATTATTTTGCTTTATCTGCTTAATTTTTAAGAAAGAGGTTAGTGCGTGGAATAAGCAAGGGTTGAATGATTTAAAAGCATATCGCAGAGACGGCAAAGAAACACGAAAATTTCGTTTCTCACATGAATGCATGCCTGGATTTTAGTGTTCTAGGCAAAGTGGACATACGTGAACAGTTAGACAGTGCTTATTTGCGACATAACATTAAGTACAGCGAAGATCTGGAAAAAAATGGTCATATTTTGCAGCGATTAATTATGTGTATAAAATTTTGCAAAATTCTCCTAGACTCTATGTACAAAAAATAGGTACGTTTTTATTTTGTATGTTTGATAGTCCACAATTAGGTGAGTGGTAATAGATAAATAAATTAAATTCGAAAGTGTACTTTCTAATTATTTTATTAATATACTATAAGATCAAATTATTTTGGCTACTAGTTTCGACATATGATAGTTATTGTCTTCTTTAGGCCTCAGCATAATCCCATAATAGTTGACTGTTGCGGCCGGACATTTCTTTCCCGCGATGTCCAGTCAGCGAATCATATAACTATAATCCAATTTTAATACTGTTTGCTGTTTTTTAATCCGTAGAATGTAGAAACTTGTAGCCAAAACAATTTGATCGTTTAGTATATTAATGAAAGAATTAGGAAGTACACTTTGGAATTTAATTTATTTACCTATTTTTATTTTGTGCCCACCCTCTTTCATAACTCACGAGCCGCCACTGTATAACATACCTACACCTGCATTGTTAAATATGAAGCGCTTTATAAATAAGCCCACCAATGACTTGCATTGATTTTGTGGTACTTATTGTTAGTATATTAATATGTTCCTCTCCGGTATATATGTACTCAAAACTTTCGTTCAAATCAATAAATGATTTTTGTTGTGTAGTACATTTTGGTTCAAAATTATAGTTTCTTCGTTAAACTTCCTTATCATTAAACTCCTGAGTTAATTGCTTATGTTTTATTTCTAGTTATACAATTTTTTATTGCTTCACATATTTCCTTATATATCATTTTTTTTCAAAAGCCTTGTTCAATAACTTCTGATCAACCTTAATTTATTTTACACTGTATATTCTTATTGTTAATTATTTGATTCTTCTTGATTGTTTTAATTGAATCATTACAATTACACCATTGTACATTGTACATTTTAGTAGTAGTATATTCTCACATTTTACAGAATAATGTTCCTGAAATATGGCCGACCCCGATAACTTTTAAAGTATTTGCATACTTAAAAAGGATACATGCATTGGTTTAGCAAAACGATTTTTGTTGTTTTATTCTGGTTGAATCAAATACATATTCAGTTATTTCAATAAAAAAAAATGTAAAATAACATAAGATTAAAGTATAAAAGAAATAGAAAAGCTGTTAGAGCGATTAATATTCTATGTTGAACACAATGTGCGCCCAAAAAACAACATATTTTTCGCTCCGTTTAACATTCAATGTTTAAATTTCCCCAATTCAACATTTAAAAAATAATATTAGAATTCAACGATTTTCCTAGTTTTCAAAATTTCAGGTAGTTACAGAAACAATTCACAAATACCTATAATTCCATGAAGATCACACAATAATAATTATATTATATACTTTTGATTATCACGAAATGTTTAATATTTTGTCTGACGTAGTTATTAATGTAATATCCTTTATACAAAGTCACAAAATCAAATGACATTATAATACGAGAAAGCGTCAATAAACAAAATATGTGCAAAGTGAAATGGAAAAAATGGAACAATGCAAGGATTGCAACCTTCTTACAGTTTGAAATCATTAATAATGAATATATTTCTACTAATAACTGTAATGATTTTAAGAGGGATTTTTCCCAAGAAAAAAAATTTTCTCCACGCAGGTCTCGAACCTACACACTCTCCTTTACCGGACGAACGCTCTACCATTTGAGCTAGCGAGAAAGTGTATGTTAAGTTCGTACAAATCCACTCATATCGATACAAATCTTAAAGGCCGGCATTACGGTATATTATACAACGATTGTAAGCTTCTTACTATATGAAGCATTAACAATTAATGTATTTCTGCGAATTACTGTAATAATTTTAAGAAGAAATTTTTCCCAGGAAAAAATTTTTTCACGCAGGCTTCGAACCTACACACTCTCGTTTACCGGACGACCGATCTATCATTTGAGCTAACGAGGAAGTGTATGCAAGTTCGTACAAATCATACATCAATACATTTCTTGGAAAAAATTCCTCTTGAAATTATTACAGTAATTAGCAGAAATACATGAATTGTTAATGATTTCATACTGTACGAAGCTGCAATCCTTCTGTAATTCGCCGTATTGCCGGCCTTTAAGATCTGCCAATTCTGACCGCGCGAAGTCGCCACCTTTCGATATTCGTTCTAGCCAATGGGCAGCCAACCTTTGCTCTTGTGAAAACAGTTCTTGACAATTATTTGACAGTTTTCGAGGTTTTTGTAACCTATCAATTTACATTCAAACGAATAACAGTTGTGATAAAGGAACATGTCAACCATGAGGATGGGACTCATGTAGCCGCGTATGTTATGTCAGTTGTTAGCTATGTACAATTACTCAACACAAAGGTTAAATTACCAGCCAGCCAGTACGCTCAAGCCAATTGAGGGATTAACCGTCTCCGGTTTATAACAGTTTACATAATCGGTTATTTAACTAAAACGCAGAGCCTTAATTCTGCTTAATGTCTGTGAACTATTTTTTTGCACTATTGGTAGTCGAAACCGTTTCTATAGTTCGAGCATTTCCGGTCTAAATATTTTAAATATTTATACGTTAAAGGCAAATGTTTATTGTTTATTCAATACATCATAACTAAAAAATTGCCAAGGCATGGTTAAGTGCTTGATTGGTGTTACGTAAATTATTATTATTATCGGTAAACCCTGTGCACGCCATAGGTGCAAGATGTAAAGCAATGCGTAACGCAATATGCGGTACAACCGGTGTGTGCGGATGATGCTGCAGGGAATGTTCGTGTGCTGGCTAACGAATTATCCTCCAAGCTCGTTGGTATTCCGTCTTGGAACAATTTGACTCGAATTGATTTATATTTAGTGAATCATTCAGTTTATTAAGCAAGAATGCTCGTTGTTTATGAATTAAATACAAGAATACACGAGCCTTAATAGGCAAACAATGATACTCAATTTCACCTATACACATCACTAGCAAAAGTAAGAAACGTGACTATTATATCCGCCGATATTATCAACATCCATCCTTTTTTGTTTTTGTTGTGGGTGCCGTCTGACATCGAATCTTCGGAAATACGGCAGCCCCTTGGCTTTTTGTATTTAATCTCTCATTTCGTTTACCCATTAAATTATCTCGGATACTCCGGGATCCTAGCACCCTGCACTAATCTATACAGGTCCCTGACTAGCCCACAGGTTCGCATTCATACAAAATGTGGTATACATTTCATTACACAGTTTGCAGTTAGTATATCCAGTGTTGTTCCCAATTGTTTGTATATGTGCTTTCAGTATACAGTGTCTTGTTAGGAGGCCTGTTACGATGTGAGGATTATTCCTACTGAGGTGCAGTAGTTCTTCGGTTCTTCTTCATCTTATTGTTATTTCCCTAATAAGGATCTTTCCATAAATTTGCTTGGTTGTGTTATTCCGGTATCCTTTATATTTATCTGTGTTCTTACACACTCCTAGAACAAGTTCTGGACCTATATATGAAGCGGATGATTTCTTCCTTGCTAACTCATCCGCTTTTTCGTTTCCTTCTATTGACTACACGGGCACCCACACTAAAGTCATTTTATTGCCGTCTGTTAGACTATTAAATTCTCGAATACATTCCCATACCAGTTTTGATTGTATCTTAGGGTTTACTAGTGCCCTCAGTATCACCTAGCTGCCTGTTGCAATACAGATCCGCTTATTTTAATAAGCCTACATAAGCAATTTCGCATATGTTTCTGCTTGAAATTCACATCCGTCAAGATCCATGTATTGTTGTTACTTAAACGAATAAACAAATCTCCAAATTTACACACTGCTTCCAATGTCGTTCAAAAATGGCGAATAACATTAATATAAAATTTTCCGGAATTTTAGATAGTGCATCTGTCTGACGGCAACAGTAACAATTATTATGTTCACCGACATCTACAATATCCCTTAAGATTTACGTATTGCTGTTACTGAAACCAATAAGTAAATCCTTAAAATTATAAAAATCATATTTATTTCTTTCTCCTACTACTCCCAATATCCTTCAAAAATATTGCCAAAATTAGGAAAATAATGGACATAACCCAGTGAGAACAAGTTAGTTACATTTACGTGAATTTAACGTTGTATTGGTTGAAACAACGTTAATGGTTATAAGTAACACGTTTATTATATAACCAATTTTTAACTATACATTGAAGAAACGTTATATTAACTAAAAAATGTAACGGATAGTTTAAATTTAACTAAAATAACACGTTGTAGTTGCATCGTTTATTTTAGGTTATAAAACAACGTTACAATATGAGAAATTATTAACTGAAATGTAATGCATAGTTTAAATATAAGTAAAATAAAACGTTATAGTTTCACTGCTTATTTTACATTAAAAAACAACGTGGGAATATGAAAAATTATTAACTGAAATGTAACGCATAGTTTAAATATAACTAAAATAAAACGTTTTAGTTACACCGTTTACTCTGCGTGAAAGACAACGTTGAAAAATGAAAAATTAGTGGCTGAAATGTAACGCATAGTTTAGATATAACTAAAATATGACGTTGTAGTTTCACCGTTTACTCGTTGAAAGACGTTTGAAAGACAACGTTGAAAAATGAAAAATTATTAACTGAAACGTAACGCATATTTCAAGTACAACTAAAATAAAACGTAGTTTCACCATTTACTCTACGTTAAAAAGCAACGTTGAAATATGAAAAACTATTAACTGCAATCCAACGCATAAGTATAAGTATAGTTAAAATAAAATGGTGTTAAATTTGTTTGTTTTAAGATAAGATGTGCTTTTGCATGAATGAATGCAAAATGTATTTAACAATAGGTAACACAATTATTGTATTGAAACTGCACTACTGATGAATGTATCATCCCTCCCCTATTTCAAATAAACTCTTCCACCTCTGTTGCGCATCTGCAACGTGCACGGTGAACTTGCAGTTACATGTTTACTACGCTAGTCGAGTGTTAGAACTTTTCTTTATCTTTATAACAAAGTTTTATATTAATATGTGATACGCAACAATCAGTGTATTTAACTAAACGGTGAGTAGCTAGGTACCCCATCAATTAAGTCTATCCTGGTTATATTGATACGATGCACATTGCACGTATAATTATGTATATGCATATACACAATTGGCAAAACAGCATAGTAGCCATCTTAAAATAAGAACACTAATGTCAGAAAATTTAACTATATTCCAAAATTTGTTCTTGAGGAACCTGGTTTCTTAGTATACACCACCTTCTTACTTTATTTTCAAATATATAGGTTAGCGAATGCTGATGGTTCTAAAATCTGGATTCTTGTGTAAAAGAAATTATTCTAATTACTGTTACATGACGTCGTTGCAGTGAAGCATAACTGGAAGGGAAGGAACACTTAGTTTTCACAAAACGGGAACCAGAGATAATACGGAAACTATAGTAACAATATACAGTGAGTATTAAATACTTTCATTCGTTTGTAATACAAAAATCTAGGAAACCAATCAAAGTAAACATTAACTTATATATATATATATCCCTAAAATTTACAGCCTGTAGTCCTTGGTGTTACTTATGATACCTGTTGTTTGAGTCTTCCATTTAAAGTTACAATTAAACAATACATACATACAGCAGAAAGTGCAGTGAAGGACTGGTTGAAATATACGCCCCAATGGACTGTTTGGGTAGAAGACCTGGATGTGCAGAAAAAGGGAAAATGTATATATCTATAAATGAAATGACCTTGTTATTTTCTTAGTTTTGGTAAAGAATTCTATTATCTTTTTATTATTATTATTGTTATTATTGCATTGTATTATATTTATAGGTAATTACATTTTAGTTTTTTTGAAGAAGCATTATGTTTCATTGAAGAGCTTATCCTGAGTTCAATACTATGATGTGATCATTGAATGATTTAATTAAAATAAAATTTAATTTAGTATTGGACATTATGACTTTTAATCTATAACCAATTTTTCGTTATCACCACATAAAACGGCACTGTAAATATGAAGTAACATATATGTCATATCTGGAACTTGGTAAGTGTTGTACAGTTTCTATAACGCAGCGTCTTAGAGCGCATGAATGCAACGAACCTGATAATTCACCTATAATTTATAAAGCTGTTGATTTTCATAGATTCGGCACCTCACTAAATTACGCAGATGTGACGTTACTACTACGTGGTTATAAAGGTTTGATATAGAAATTTTATTAACCCTTCGTTAGTGTGGTGTAGTTGCCATACCCCAGTATGTAGGCAAACATACTGGGGTATGGCATACTCCACCACACTAACGAAGGGTTAACGTTGAGGTTACGTTACCTGTAAACCGATTTTTTACGTTTTACAGAGGTGGTTTATTAAACGTTAAAATACAGCTTGTGCTAAACGTTTCTATTTAACGATATTTTCTATTAAAAATTAAACGTTAAAATAACATTAGCATATGACGTGAAGTAACGCTTAATAAGTAACTTTTTGTCAACGTATTTTGTCGGGACATAGATATGTCGCTTCGACGTTGTTTATAAACGTTACGAAACGTTCGGTTACCGTTAAGAACAACGTTTTCTTAACGTTTATGTTCTTATTGGGAAGAAACGTTTCAATCCATTTATATTTATTTATTATTGTGTCTACTACTATTGCTTTCTAAACGGTATTTTAACTGGTAAATACCATACTAATGTCGTTTGAGGAATGTGTGATAAAGTGACGTGAATACATATTTGTTACGAGTGAATCAATTCAAATCAGTTGATTGACTTAATGAACTCAAGTATGTCACGCTTAAAATTTGTGGAATGCGGACTGCACTAGATGACGTGCATTATCGAATAAAAGCTAAATGTTCATTGTTAAACTATCGCATAATAATATGTAATTCTTTGCACCTATTTCGCAATGCTTACAATCTTTAAAGCCAAAAGTTAGCAAAATGAGATTAATTAGTAAAGAATATTTACAGTTTACAGCTAAAGGAAATTTTTCATTGCAAAAAAAATATTTTCCATTTAATAAGAAAATATTTGAAATTGGAGAGCTCTCTTGAATGATATTGTAGCGATTAAATATTTAATTGATAAAAATTTAATGTCTTTTATTCGTCAAAGCTCTTGGTTAAGTGACGCTAGTCTGTATTATCGATCCTTTATGTTAATTTTACACTAGACAAATACACGTATACGGTATACGTACTTCATTACTATTAGTATTCTATGGCATAATGTAGCAGGTTTTCATCGGCTGACGACCCTACGGCTGTAGTTATTCGTCCATATGCGGCAAGCACTACTGAAACGAAATGCGCGTTGCTTGTGGCCCTATGAAAGTGAAAACCATCCCCATAACTTTACGTATTATACATGTTATGTGTACTATACTAGGCTTTAAGATTGACGATAACTGAAAAGTAAGTTACAATAGTGAGCATCATTAAATTAGAAAAGATTGCATTTTAATATAATAAAGGATTATCGCGTTTAAGGGAATAATAAATGTGACAAGAAACTTACACGAGAAAAATTATTACAACAATATTGACTTTGACTTTGACAATATTGAGTTTATTCAGCCATAGTTATTTTATACTAGGTAATTGTTCGATATGTGTTTTGTATGAAATTCTAGTAGTTGATAATAGCCTAGGAGTATGTGCATATAGAGAGCCCACGCAATGTTAAAAATTAACAATACATTCCGGACGAGAGTAGCGGAGCGGGCTCGTCAAAAAGTATAGCTAATGTCGCTAGATTTGTTCCTCGTCAAGCTAGATGTCTCTGAATAAATTATTTATTTTGATATTTATCGCTGAATATTTTTTATGTAGTAAAATGAGTTTCAACGTGGCAAGCGCCAAACTAAAATGGAACCGAGGATTTTAAGGGTAAAGAAACTAGAATTAATACGCCGGGAGAAGTACCGCCTTTAACTAGGGATGGTACGATCTCCTTATGCGGAGCAGGTGCACCAGCTCCGACTCCGGCTTTGAACCTGGTGCAAGAAATCAGGTTCACAAGTCTACAGGTCCTCTTCTAAACTCTACTCTTTTTTATTGCACTGGTAGAAGAAAAAAATATCAGAGCGATGCGAGCGGAAGCGAGTGAGACAGAAGATATCGGATCCCTTCTATTACAAGGAGCCGATATTTTCTCTCTTGCTTGTTCAGGCTTGAATCGTTCGGGTATTATTTTCTTCAAGTCTACCGTAAATGCAAAAGCAAATATAGCGAAGTAGGAGGAGTGATATATTTGAATATTTCTAATTTATGTTTAATAAAATAACGTTTAATTTAAAGGTATTAGATGTTTACCACTAGAAAACGACAAACTAATATTAAGCTCGCTTTGCATTTATTTTAACGAGAGGCCTGGTTTATATCAAATTTATTTTTTCTCAATTCAAAGTTCTCATAAGTTCGAATTAAATACATAATATTTTTGAAACCAGTTTTTTTTTATTGTTTCAAGTAACAGCTTTCCTTTGTCTAAGGACATTAATTTCTTCAAACAAGGAATTAATTTCTTGGGATATTGAGAAAATAATTTTCTTCGTCCAAGAAATTATTCATTTGCTTATATAAGAACGAGAGGTACTTCAGTTAAGAAATTCTCACTTGATTCTAGAAATTACTTCTCTGTGTGTAATCCTTTTTTTAATAATATTCACTTTGTTAATTGAAAAGTACTTATTGTTTAAGTGAAGTTAATGAGTTTGTTAAAGTAATAAACTAAAAGTAACAAAATAATATATCACTTTTTATACTAATTATTTTCTTAATTTTGGCAATATCTCTAAAATAAACGAGATTTTATTAGTCTGAGGATTTGTTTGTTGATTTTATTAACAATACGTCAATCTTAAGGGACGTTGAAGATGTTGACAGTTCGCGGATATAATTATTACTGTCGTGTTGACAGGGCGATGTACGTCTTAACATTAGCTTTTTTGCTTCGGAAATAGCAATTCGTAAATTTTGAGGCACGTTCAAGATCTTGGCAGACCGACGTCCTTCTTCTGTTGGCCAAAGTTGGCGGAAATCAGAATATTGCAATTATAGTTAAATAATTATTAATTCAACCCGTGAACGAGTTTTCCACTGCTATAAAATTTCCCAGTAATCAATGCGATTTATTACTTTTACTAGTTGTAAAATATTGTAAAATATTTCGCAACATTTTGTAGAAGATTGTGCTACAATATTTTCTAAAAATGTTATTACTTTTTTTGTAGCTGTGGTATTCGAAACTGCAGCGACGTTGTTTTAAAGGTTGGCACAATAGTAAAAATTCTTACTATAATTTTCGTCCAACAGTGAAATGTAAATATTACTATGCGGATTTTTCTCTGCGTAGAAGACTCGATAAAAGCGGCTCAACAGGATAGGAATAACATAGGAATAAGAGAAACGGAGTAGATTCCTATACGACGGCCTGGGTTTACGCAGCCACAAAATTATTAATTTAATCAACTATACAGCAAATACAAAAACAGAAAATATATAATTAACAGGAAATACCAATAAACTTCGGTCTCACAAATTCTTTAATCTTGAAAAACACAATGTACATTTCGTTAGCTAAGCTAACATCTTCAGGTGTACAAGTGTATTGTCAAATACTAAATGCGTAAATATAGTAAGTATATCCTAGGCTACAAAAATTAATCAACAGGACTACTATATTCAATAAATTCTAAATATTTGTAATTGAGGGGTGTTAAATCAGTATTGAGCAAGCTATTAATATGTTTTTTCATATAAATAGCTTCCCACATATTAAGATTCTTACAATTTAAAGACTTAATTAATTCTAAATAACTACACTTATTCCAGTGAAAATAGTGGAGAAAAAGTTTTGCAGATTTAACTTTAATAAATTATGGGTTAACCAGATATTAAACTTCTGTAAAAAATACAATCTTAGTCCGGTTTTTCAAAATTCTAATACTTTAAGAAATAAATTAAAATTTAATATTGAAATTATTGATTTTAAAAAATGTTCTGGGATTTATAAGATCAAATGCGGTGTTTGTAATAAAGTATATATTGGCCAAACAAAGAGGAATGCGGAGATTAGATTTAAAGAGCATTTATATCATATTAAGAATCACAATGCCGATAAATCCGCTTTGGCGTATCATTTTATTAATACAGGACATACTTTTTCAATTGATGATTTAGAATTAATTAAGTCTTTAAATTGTAAGAATCTTAATATGTGGGAAGCTATTTATATGAAAAAACATATTAATAGCTTGCTCAATACTGATTTAACACCCCTCAATTACAAATATTTAGAATTATTGAATATAGTAGTCCTGTTGATTAATTTCTGTAGCCTAGGATATACTTACTATATTTACGCATTTAGTATTTGACAATACACTTGTTACACCTGAAGATGTTAGCTTAGCTAACGAAATGTACATTGTGTTTTTCAAGATTAAAGAATTTGTGAGACCGGAGTTTATTGGTATTTCCTGTTAATTATCAGTATATCTCACAGTGCTCGATTTATCCTCTATTTAATAGAAAATATATGATACAAATTTTGGGTCTAGGTCAAGCCTTAATACCTGTAATAGTTTTGTGAGTTACGAATTTCTAGACAGATCGAATATAATTTACGATATCAGAACATGTACTTTTGGATGTGCCAGTAAAAGCTGTGTTATATAAATAAAGGTAGATGTAACTGGGGCATAAATCAGGATCCTCGGACTGCTCTCGATGGACAGTAGCGTCCCTGGGCGACGCGCCGTCCAGCCATATACACGACCACGGGTCCGGTCGTACATCATGCCGGTACCTGGACCGGAGTACTGGCCGTATACCGACATCGGATTCTGTCTCGTAAAATCGTGCCCGGAGTCGTAGTTGTACCTGCAAAGCGACTGCCGTTGATTTCAGTCTTCCCCCGTTTCCCATTTTAACTTATCGACGAAGTTGTTCACCGGCAGGCACTTCCATTCCTCCGTTTTAAGACCGTCGCTAATGAAAATTAATGCAGCGTGAGATATGTTTAATTCATATGGAAAATATCGACAATTTGTTGAAAATTGAACCCGGTGGTAAAAACTTCCCGATTTCCGGTGTTTTATTATCCGGTAGCCTGCGAAAATTTATGATTTATACCGGCTGTGCCGCCTCTGATGCGGCTTCCGCGATTTGTTTTATGACATTTCCACGGCAAATTTTGATTTCACAATGTACTGCTATATCAAAATCTTATTATTATCTTCAACTTTAATGGTCAGAACTAACTTCAAGTTACTTTATTTAAGTTTATTTCAAATGCATGCGTTGTTTTATAAGCAAAAACAGAAGAGCAGTAAAAAATCGCAGTGCGCGAACGTAGATGCAGAGGGTATAGGAAAATTTATCATAATTATAGTACACTACACTCACAAGTACTGCAAACTTCTTTTAGAACCTCACACAAACTGATTCTATTTGTTACAGTTACAGTTAGTTAGTTATCAAAGTTAAAGATAATTACGAGGTGTCCAAAATGGCCTTTTCTTGTGTTAATATTTACCAGTTAAATATCTAATAAGAGCCGTGTTCATTGAAAGCAATGTGTCTTTGGATCAATTAAATAAAACTATAGTTATTCAAAACTATTATTTAGCGTTGACTAAACCCAATTTTTTTCAGTATACGGACTCGATTATCCGAGTAGGTCAGGACCAAGACCACCTCAGATAATCCGAAGAAAGACCAAAATAAAGAAATTTTAAATTAATTGAGAATAGTAAATAAATAGGGGTCTACGAATAAAAAAATATAAAAAAAAAACAATTTGTGAGACATAGGCCCTACTTATTTACCATTCTCTATCATATATGCGTACAGAGTCGCCTTCGATTGCACATATATAATAACTGTAATAATGAGAATGATAGGTGGTACAATGTGGAAAATATATAATACATCGACTGTTTATAATAGGCCGCGTAGTTGCATAGTTACTGCAATAATGGTAATCCCTGTAAAAATGTTGAAGGAGAGTCAATTTCATCTTTTGCGAACAGTGCTGTTCTGTAGACAGACTATAGGAATCATATAATCTGCACGTGAAGATTTCTTCAGATAAGGTTTCAATGAGCAATCTTTTTAATACTTCAAATGACACTATAGATGAGCACTAAAACTTATGCGAAATTTCTTTAAGCTTGTCATAATATCACATATTAATCATGTATTCAGTACATGTGCGATATCAAATTGAATACGTTTAAAAATAAGTAATGCAATATAATGCATATAGTGTATAAATAATCTAAAAGGTTTTAGATAAGAGCATTACTTATTATGACTTTATTTTAGATGAATAATAATGTTACTATCGTTATATAAACATATATGTACTCACATCAAAGACTTGCTTGCCGAGGTTGTTACCGGTAAACAATAATTCTGAGAGGGAAACTATTGTTGCTATCCTTTAGTGCTACTAAGACAGTTAATGATTTATTTTTTAAAGATATTAAAGCAAATAGGGGAAGGTGGTGGTGGGCGATTTAGCAGCCAAGAAACTTACCGTTGTCCTTACACTACATCAGTCTATAAACCCACCAAGTTTTATTTAAATCAGTTGAACACACTTACCTGTACCCGTGAAGTACTTACATTGGAGTAAAAATAAGTATCAAATCATCAAAATTGCAAATAATTTACCGCAATTATGGCGTTGAAATTGCCTTTTCCCAAATCGAGCCCTCACTTTTCTAAACTGGTGCTCTGATCTAAAAGTTATTATGTAATTTTGTCCCCATACAGTATAGCAAACATGTTAAATATTTCTTTATATTACAGAAATTAACGCATACATGGCACTTCTCATACTTCATTCCAGTAATAGAACACATTTGGCACAAATAGCACGGTTAGTATTATTAAAATCCAGTATATTTACCAGAAACATCTAAATAGGAGCCATAATCATTGAAAGGGTGACTTTCTTTACCACATACTACAGCCGGCGTTGCGGTAGTATTCATGCCTGCATTGAGAGAAATATCCTTTTCATTTAAAAGGAATCGCATTAAACCAAAAGCTTTTGCGTTTTCTATATAGCCAACATGATTTGGCATTTCCTTGAAAAATAATGTAATTTTAAATTGACACATTTCTTCGGAAATAATATATTCTTCGTTGTTATTCTCTTAAGTGAAATATATTGATAGTTGATTCAAGTCCTCTTTATTTTGAACTTGAAAACTATGCAGGTTGGTAGAAAACAGTAAGCATGTTCATTCAAGAGGTTTTTCCTTTTCTTATAACGTTTTTTTTCAGTTTAGACTTACGCGTAAACACAACAAAATGCCGTGATCATTTTTAATCGCAATGAAAATGAATTATCTCCAAAAACCCATGCACTAAGGAGGGATTTGCCGTTAGAATGTTGTAAATCCTAATAGTATTGGGGAATTGGTCGCAGTGACCATCCGAGCAGTCTAGTGTGCCGTTAAAGAAATCGTCCTTTCAATGGCGATGACTTCTATCAGACGTTGTTCTGGTAGATATACAAGATTAGTATGTTACGATCGTAGTTTCCAGCCTTTTTTGTACGAAATATTATCTGTTACTGGAATGAAATAGGAGATGCGCCATCTATGCGACAATTTCTCTACTGCATATAAGTATATCTGCTCATCTGCTGTACTATATGGGGAGAAAACTGCTATACGAAAATAAAATACGATATTTATTTTTACTTCTACGTAAATATTAGTTAAATTAATAAATACTGCGCTAGCTTCAAATAAATCTACTAACCAAATTATTTGTTTGATCAAATACAGGAATATTTTTAATATTCCTAAATCAAGTAATAATTTAGTAACTGTAACCAAATGCATGGAAAATGGTTGAAAACAACAAAATCGTTTTTCCCGTGTATAACAGTTTTAAAACCTTCACGTGATATCTTTCAAAGAGTTAGATTGACTCTTTGCCACTACAATTCACATTTGTTGTGCTGTTGCAACAGCAAACTTACAAATTTTCTTTGTTCCTGCAACAGAAAATTGTAGTTCGCCATATACAACCAAATAGTATTGTTAAACTAATTAAATTTTGGTTAGCTCAATGCAGGCACTTTTCTGAGTGTATAAACTATAGTGACAATTTGTACCTAAGAAAAGGAACCTTAGAGTAGCTAATTTAAATGTAAAAATTAATTACCCCAAGTTGCTATTTTTGAGTGTAAATTAATTTTACATTATATTTCGCATAATTGTAATTTGTTGCAATTTGACATTTTTTTAAACAAATTTTGTTACTGTAAGTATTTTGTAAAATTATAATGGTTTTATAATTTCCAAATTCTTTACGAAAATCTCATATTGGAACTCGTATTTACTATCTATTTCTGTCTTAATTTTTATTTGTTTGCTTTTAATTTTCGCCATGTTCCTTTTAAAAAAATAGGCCTTCCACAAAACAATATCTTTATTCAGATTTTATAATTTAGCTTATATTGTACACGCTTCGGCTGCTTGAAGATGACCCACTAGGCTCGAAATCGGTACCTCCTATGTAGTAAACAGTATTGTGAGATAAGGACCTTATTTTTTAATTTCTTTACAAATAGAGTAGTACAATACTGGAGATAACTTTCATTATTTCGGTAGCTATAAAAACGCAAAGTAAAGTTAAACTAATATTACAACAATTATAAGTTTATGCTCTAGGTATGTCAAATTTAACGGAGATTAAATAAAATAGCCAACTATTGTAAATTTTGTACATAGTGTTATTTGTAATCAATTTGATATTGGAAGATATTGGAATATATCGAAATGTTGCAAATGAGAGGCTTTTTGATATCCCTTAGCCTGCTTCCAAGATTCTATTTCTGATATTCTTTGTGATCGAAAGTTACCTTTATTGCACATCTCATGCAACACACAAAGTTAGTAAAACGATTTTAAATTTATTAAATACCATCCATCTTAATATAGGCTAAACAACACTAGTACACTCGTAGTACTCTCTTTGCTAATACTATTAGCTGCTATGCTTTACACTTGCGTTCTTACTTTATTTGTAAATAATAAAATGTAAAATCAGAAATTTCAAGACATAAAGTTAGTTATACAAAATGATTATAATTTCTCAAAATTATAGCGGTATCTGATAACATTTGGAAATTTTTACCAATACAAATTTCAGATATAATGTGAATAAAGTCACATCTTCTCTACTGGTGAATTATTCTACATTTTGATTCTTTAAGGTTAATTCAAATAACGTCTGCATGTGCGACATATATGCACCTGCAGACGTGCATGTAAGTCACTGATTGCAAGTTGCAAGTAGGTGCAAATATAGAAAATATATAGAAGAGATTCCCGTGCTACTTCTGACTTGCTCGCAGGCATGATACGCATTTCCTGCAGTCGATTTCTTTCAATTCCAAGAATAAGACGCCGAGGAACGTGCAATCGACAAACTACGGAAACTAGAACATCGACGTGCCTGATACAAGTTTCCCATCTTTTACGGACTCGACGCCACAAATTAAATTCTAACTAGACATTTCTAAATTACACGCACTTTCGAATAATTAATGTTGAAATTAAGATCCCGAAATTAGATCGTTGCCGCCCGTGAGAGCGTCCTCTCTTGCACTAAAACTGTTTAAACAAAACGAAAATTATCGTTTATTCTCGAAATTAATTACTGGAAGAAGTTGGCAAACGACTGTGGATAGAAAGAGAGGGGAATAGTTCAGATTGGGTGAAAGGGGAAGGACGACGTAAGAAGCTAGCGCGCTGGAGAGCAAGGCACCGTGCGACGAGAAAGAGAGATATGTGCATGTTCGATATTGGATTAAGGTAGATTTTATATTCGAGTATCAAGAAGTTTGATACTGGTCCAACTTTTCTTTGAAGGTTTTTAGATACATGGGAGATCGTTAATATTGAAATACCTTTCTGTACTATTGAATTCTCGACAGTCTTTTGTTAAAATTTGTCATAGTCCCTTTATGTGTTCTTTCTTTTAAAAGTATGTGCCATTCATAAATGATAAATACGGTAATGGTACGAGCGAACACCACTTTTTTTTTTTTAATAATACATACTTGGTTGGTTTTACATGAAGCGTTTACTTGTTACCATAAAATATAGATTACGAAGTGCGTTTTTATTTTACTAAATGCGGAAAATAACATCACCTAAATAACAGCTTTCTTCTCTAATGCAAGTTTGAAGCCAATTTTCGAAGTTGCTCATAACCCTTTCCAACAGTTTACCGTTAATTCCTTACATTTGATATCGAATGGATCTTTCAACTCTTCCAAGGAGCTTCGTTTCATAGACACAGGATTTTAGAAAACCTCGGAAGAAAAAATGCAACGAGATAAGTTGGGAGAACGAGGTGACCATGGCATATCGTCAAAAGTCATCTTTGCTTAAACACATGTTTTGTAGGGAAATTGTCGCATAGATACCGCTTCTTTTATTTCATTCCAGTAACGCAATATATTTAGCACATATAGCGTAACACATATGTATAATTATGGTAATCTCTAACATCTAATAGGAGCCACTACGGTGGTGGGGTGATCCCTGCAATCAGCCCCCAATACATGGGACAAACCTTAGTCGTTTACAAAATCTTAACCGCATGTCCTCCATGTATGATAAATATGGATTTTTTTTAAATAACCCCTTCATTTTTATTTCAATCAAAAATAATAACGGCATTTTGATAAATCAATGGAGTTTGTTTATTCAAAGAAAAATATTTCTAGCCATTCGTTCAAATAATGCCTTGTTAAAATAAAAAAAATTAAATATTTATTTAAATGGATTATTCGAAATTTGATAAGTTGAAGCATAATATACATATATTTAAATTAACTGAAATGATTTGGTTGATTTGAATATATTTTTTTTTCTATAATATGATGTATATGATATGTGTATAGATACTATTTATACCATTGAAATATTTCGTTTAGTTATGCTAACAATATATGTAATAGATTTAAGCAAAACATGATGACCAGATAATTTGACTCAGGTGAACAAATGTTTGTTTGTCCATAATTAACTCCACTATTTAGTAATCATAACCAAATTTTGGTATTGTCAAACAAATCGGTTTTTCAGTGTATTCATCGATATTTTTGCATCGAAAGTTAATTAAAGAATGGCTATTTAAGACGTGGGTATGTAGTTGAGATTTATAACATTAACGCATAAAACTATCCCAATATTTTATATGGCCCACCATTGCAGATTATTTGAGAAAAAGAACTCTATTTTGGGAGTGTCAAAAGTAATCGTGCGCAACGCAACAATTGAAGATCATATGCCACACGAAGAGCGTGGGCTGTTTTAAACGAATTGTTTTAAGAATTGCTGCTACATCCAGTTTATTCTACAGATTGGAATTAAATGATTTTCATCTACTTTCAAATTAAAAAAAAAACAACTATAGTGTGCTCAATTTCAGAACTTAAGCGAAGTGAAATGTGCAATGAATGGGTATATTGCGGAAATTGACAAAAAATAATGAAAGACAAATCTAGAGATTTGGAAACATTTTTTCAACAATACCTTATATTTTTTTAAGATACTCTGCGCTGTGATTCCTTGTTATAATTGGGAGTGTCTACTTATTCTTCATTTAGCTTAGTGGCATTCATTGATGGTATTTATTGTCTTTGCTTTTGAACATCTGTTTGCGCTGCAACTTCTGGATAGCTACGATAATATTCTGGGCTAATTTATGGTCGACTTCCACCACCTAGAGTAAAAACTTATATATAATCATGATAAATAATTTAATATATTATAATAACTTTGAAACCAAAATTTGATTATTATAATATATTCCACAATTGACACCGTCGCATAAAATGGCATCTTATTAGAAACAATAAAACATCTTGCACCTACAATTGTACGTCATAATCATACATACAAATGCATGTGACTTTCACAACTATATATGTAGGTACATGCATAAACATACTCTACATTTTTACTAAATTTCATAAAATTCTGAATTTGATAGGGGAGAGTGGGGGAATATCGCACAGTGGGCAATCCCGCGCATATCGGTTTCGATAGTGAAAAGCGCGAAAGATGTCTTTAAATCAAGTGCCTATAACGTAGAAGGGCTATGTGTTAGTCAAGCCGCCACACCTTCTCGTTTCTAGTTACGATTAAAATATTCTTGGACGACGTAGGAATTGGACGTGTTTTTTAGAATTTCAATAGTTAAGTTTTTTGTTATAAGTAATAATTAAAATTTCCATCTGCAAATATTGTCAGACGGGACGTTTTACTTTGGAATAGGCACCTTTTGGCCTTAATTAATTTCTAATCTAAACAAGGCATGTTGAGTGAATAAATTATATCTGGAGTAAATTCGCGCAACATGGCAACCCCGTACTAAAAATTCTTTGGTTAGTAGTTTATTTTATAGATGCCCTGAAATTAATCTCGACGTACAACTAAAGGATGCTGGAGTCAGGCTCAGTTAGAATCAGCTATAGAAGCTGTTTTACAGGGAGGTCGAAAAATTGGGGAAGTAGCGAGATCTTTTGGAATTCCTGAATCTACCTTGTGAGATAAACTTAAACAACCCAACATTTTGGAACTTCGTTTAGGACGGAAACTAGTTTTATCGGCATCCCAAGAAGAAGAACTCGCTCTAAATCTAGCCAGGCTATTTTATGGAATGTGCCCGTTTGATATCCGAAAATTGGTGTATAATTTTGCTGAAGCTAACCAAATAATATTATATACTAAAAATAATTTCAATAAATCAACCAAAATAGCCGGTAAAGATTGGTTGGCGCTATTTCTTAAACGCAATCCATCCATATCATTAAGAAGACCCGAACCGACGAGTATAAACCGCGTCGCTGCATTTAACAAGGAAGAAGTCGAAAACTACTTTGAGAATTTGCATGCAGTTTTTGAAAAGCACAAATTCACCGAAAACTGAACGGTGCAAAAGCCTGCGAAAGTCCTGGGGCGAAGAAGGACAAACAAGGGAAAAACGTCACAGTGGTTTGTGTTTTCAACGCAGGAGGAACTTATGTCCCACTGATGTTTCTATTCCCGAGGAAGAGTATGTCGGCCCAACTCGAAAAAACAGACCTGCCGAAACCATTTGCAAATGCTTGGATAATGAATGGATTAATGCTAACTTATTTACCGAATGGCTGAAACATTTTAAAGAATTTTCTAAACCTACAATTGAAAAACCAATTCTTTTAATTCTAGACAATCATAGCAGCCATATTTTGTTGAGGGTTTTTGAATACTGCAGGGAACACGGATTAGTGATGGTATCCATTCCACCGCACACCTCACACCGTCGTCAGCCACTAGATAAAACATTTTACGGCCCTTTAAAAGTGGCGTATAACATCTTTTCCTAAGAAACTAAAATTAATGAAAAAATTAATAATAACAGGAATAATATAATAATAATTTTATACTGCGGTGGACGATCAAGGTGGGTTTGCTCATCTATCGAATGAGAATGCCGTTGCATCTATCTTTACCGATCTTGATATCAACCACGAAACTACTCGGCCGAACGTTACTGATTCTAGTCATCGAAACGTTCCTGAATATAGTCAAACGAATTATTCTGAAATTGCTATCGCTCATATTTTTCCCATTCCTCAAAAGTGCATAAAAGTGGGAAATGGAAGACAACTGCATTCGAAAATTCATCAAGGATCCAAAAAGAAATCTTAATGCTTCAAGGAATATCATAGCCAGAAAATCAAAGCTTTCGAAAGTACAAAAGAAAGAACACGGAATTATGATTCTGATTAAACCGATTTTACAGATGTGGATGAAAAACTCCTATGTGACTATAATAACATAGGTTTGAACCACTGCCTGGTGTGCCTTGAGAGTTACACCAATGGTGATGAACTTTGCTGCGGATGGGAAGTTCATAACAATTATATTTGTGATCACTACTTGCAAATCTAAAGATCAACAGCGATTCATGTATTAAAAATTAGGACATTTAGTCCGTCATAATTATTTACCTATTTTTACTTAAGAGTTCCTTTTTGTTCCTATTATTTTAATAATACATATTTTTTATTTAAATTTGATAATAATAATGCTCTTGGTTTGTAAATACATGGTTTTTAAGAGACAAGAGTGTTTTTACTTCTTATTCGCAATATTTCAATACAAAATCGACTGCGGAGTATTTCCCCGCGTAATGCGCGAAATTACCCATCATAGAGGGGAATACCGCGCAAGTGAACAATTTATACAATTAATTATTTAAAAATAAAGTAAATCAATTAGACAAAAGAGAACTACTCGCACTAAAAGCTTAGTCAACTTGTAAACTCATTACTATATTTACTATTCCACAATTTGCTTAGGTGCGCGGAATTCCCCCACTCTCCCCTCATGCTCATTTTGTAGTTGATATATTATGTATGTAGGTGACAACTTTTTTTCTATTAAAGAATTCCCAACAATTTTATATAGGTTGTACACAATACTTATGAATTAAATTGAAACAAAGAAGACTTACAAAGATAGGAATAGTCTGCTTAGCATTCGGATTTTTCTCTTCAATGTACCGTAAACAAATTTACATTGTGGTTACATTCGGCCATGTAACCTACCATAAGGCCAACTTGATAAAATAATTTATATCTTCCAGTAGGTGTGCTATAAAAATGACGCTAGTATTTATACTGTACGGGAACGGTTATAAAAAAGAATTACTGCACCGTTTACCTCTAAATTGGATTAGAATGACTGTAGACCTAAATTTACGTGCGATATAGAGCAGCTGTTTCAAGAGCGGCGTCGTTTTTAGTTTCGCTTTGCTTCGTTCGAATTTATTTTCGTCACAAATTTAATGGGGAAACCACCACGCTACCTGTGCTTGCATATTTTTACCCCTACCGTTTAACTGGAATACCAAACTGACATTTCGATAGGTAGTATTTATGTTGTAATTATATGGTCGGATGTCACAGGTTGTGTGGGTGTATTTCCTTTATCAACATCATTGTGAATATTTGGTGCATAAATCTATTACGCATGATAATAATATTACGTGAACCATAAACCGTAGCTCCATTTCAAGTAGGTTCATTCTTATAAATGTCAACGTTTAATATTGAGAAAACTTCACATGTTCACTTTAATTTGAATGATGAAACTTAGTTTAATATGAATATATTAGTGCGTTAATATGACAAATGAGGTAAAATATAGTCTTCATTGGGCTAATTTGAAATAAAATTTGCATGATTCAATGAATAATCCCGCAACTTCAAGGACCAAGACTTTTACCCCCCTTCCCACTTTATTTTTTTTAATTTGCACCCTTAATTTTTTTCGCAAGTTTTCGGTAGCTACTTCGGTAGGCTTACAAATACAGTCATATGTATTTTTTTTATTATTATTATTATACGAAATGTTCTCAAAAAGTAGTTCCGAAAAATGTATGCAGTGAAAGCATAAATGAACACACTGAAGTGTGCCGCTCCCATGAAATATGATTTGGCATCCCTTCAAAGTCAAACCAACCCATATGATTACAATAACAATGACAGGAACGCCAATGAACACATGTCAATTGTGCAATATGACAGAAACGGAAAGTAATTTTGATAACATTAAAAGAACAATAAGTCTCAAACACGCGTTACTATTGATGATTATAAGTATGATGTACCAAAATCATCTACTTATTCTATTTTGCGAAATAAAAAAGAAATCTATATTTTTTCATCATTTTATTCTTTTCAAATAAATATGTTCAAAATACCAACCATTTTCCATTAGGCAATGTTCATACCTACAAAGAAGTTCTGTTGTACAGGCTCTTCTTATTGTCTCTGGAGAAATATCTTGGCAAACTTGAAATATTTTGTTTTGTAAGTCCAAAACATCCTCTGGGTTTATTTTTGGCTTACAGAGCCTCGCATTCACGCGGAATGTCGTAGCAGCTCTATCATCCTATTACACAGTCTGAGGTTGGTATCCCGGTACTGACCCCAATTTTTCGTGGGGTTCGTTCAATGTTTCATGTTTTGTTAGAAAACTTGCTTCGCGGCAAAGATGATTCCTACTGAGCTGGAATGTTTCTTCAGCCTTTTTCTCTGACGGTTTCTTAATGAAGGTCCTTCCATGAACTTGCCTGTTTGTAATGTACCAGTGTTCTTTTAGTGCTGTGTTTTTTTGACACTCATAGAACAGGTTCACGGCTTATATATGAAATGGATAATCCTTTTCTTACTGAGTCATCGGCTTTTTCGTTTCCTTCGATTGTTAAATGTGCGAACATACACAGCAAAGTAACTATGTTGCGGTCTGTCAGACTATTCGGCTCTCAAATACATTCTCAAACCAGTATTAACTTATCTTAGGAGTGCCTTGAGTATAGCCTATTCTATTTATCCTTGAAGCATCCAGCTTAAATTTTCCTACTCTGATTTTTTTTTCCTTAAGAAACTACTTGCTTCTAGACCATAGTGCTATTTTCTAACACAATAACTGTGCGGAATTTTCTTACTTATCTTATTGCTTTCAACAAAATGACAACATTGCCTCCGCGCAAATAAACCCAGATATTATTATTACCATTATGTTTACAATGACTTTTAATATTAACTTGCGATACTTTCCTGGCAATTATTACGGTATAGATCGTTCAATCTTAACAATGCAAGTATTGCATTTTAATATGCGCTTCTCATAAAGGATAAACTCCGTACTATCAAACAGACTGCAACGCTATATAGCCGATCTTGGTAAAAACTACGTAGTCTGTAAAATTTTTAATCTGTTGCTTCCCATGTAACATAAATTTAGTAAAAACATATTTTGTATTATAATATTATAATTGATCCTCTTTGTAATAGTAACTTTCTATTGTGAAGCGAAGTAAGGTAAAAACATTAGTTCACCTGCTAAATAAATAAGCTTTTTCACAGCATTTTTATAACTGTTTGATTCAATTCAATTATAGTTCTATTGTAAACATCGTCTTCATTATTTTGTGTACAATACAATATTTTATAAGTAAAACGTTTTACATAGAGTATAAAAAGTAAAAGCTTTTTTCTATTTAATGGTGTTACAAGATCTGTAACAACGTCAGTTGATCAAAGAGTACTTAACAGAATAGATAGAATCGCATGTTGTTTATTTAACGCTCATGCAAAACTGACGAAGACGTAAGCTGTAACTATAATAAATTGTAGGATTTACTTTAAATTTTAAGAAAGCAGGGGCGCTTTTGTTATAAATGCAATCACCTTGCTCTCGTTTTACTACTTCGTACATGTTTATTAAATGTGATTATTAACTTAACCAGAAAGCATCTGTTAATTCCATTACATTCTATCTAATGGTGCGATTCTGTGCATATCTATAGCATCTGTACAGGACCGAATTGGAAGGCTCAGCGGCCCGGGAAAATTTCAGCTCGATCGACCTGATCCTGCTTTATATCGCCACAAAATAATAAATTGGCATTGCAATTGTATAATACAATTTATTTGCAGGCATAGATTTTTTTTATTTCATTTTAGTTATACAATGTATGACAGGCTACAACCATATTATATAATAAGAAGTGAGTTAAAGAACCATTTTTTTCAAACACACTGGTTATAACTGTAACATTTTCTTCATTTTTGAGTTTTTGTTGGCAATTGGCTATATCATCATTCTTAATATTTTGTAAAATATCTTTTTCTACAGACCTTAATAAAGGAGCTTCTAATTTATCTTGTGACATGCAATTTCTTAGTCTATTTAGTATATACTTTAACTTTAAACAAGTACGTTCACAAGAAACCGGTGTCCATGATAAACTTATATTCTCTAAATAGATGTTTTATATAAGATAATGTATGTAGTTTTGTAAGTTTTAGCAAAATATTATAGCAGCAAATT
Source organism: Protaetia brevitarsis (assembly GCA_004143645.1). Taxonomy (NCBI): domain Eukaryota; kingdom Metazoa; phylum Arthropoda; class Insecta; order Coleoptera; family Scarabaeidae; genus Protaetia; species Protaetia brevitarsis. The sequence goes on from RXPK01001819.1 coordinate 38,763, forward strand.
ATACAGTTTTTATGTCCGTTACAATTTGATTTTAAAATTTGTTGACCATTTGAAATTTGGCCTGCCTCTAATATGTCATAGTCCTCTTCAATTATTTGTTTTATTATATTCATTTGTAATAACATCTCAATTTAACTGTACCCAATTCTTTAATAATTGGAAATGTAAACATACGTTCACCAAGTAGCAATAAATAATAATGTTAGCATTTTCAACATTTTTTGAAGAATTTATTTTGAAACCGTGAACGAAAATAACATATTGCCACTAATCGAAATGATAGATAAATTATTTTTATTATTTCTTATATTAAATAGAACCAGGCATTTACGATATACTCCTCAAAAACTAAACATGTTATTTTTTCCTTTGCTGTACGCATTGGATATGCAACCTTCTCAGTTGAATGCTCGTACAACGTATACAAAATACTGCAAATGTACTCGACACACTTGAATCAGTAGAAATGCTATCCATTTCAAATCTGTTTAGATATACTATTTCACGAATACCGTGAACCACACTACCCTCCCTTATTCCGGCAAATATTCACTACAAAAACATCTATTTTGCAAAAGAATTACCGTTTTACCGTTATTGACAGTAATGAAATTTTTTGTGATGTTGCCCATCCGTAAAAGTCTGGATTTATAAATGCGAGATTTTTGCTTTAGTTGAGTAATGTAATAACCGCCTGGCGGCCTTAAAAAGCCGCGGCCTTTCGGCAAATTCCAGAATTATCCCGACTTTCTGTAAAACATGTAAACTTCTGTAACTGATATGGCTATTCGGTACACCTTCATAGCTGACAGAATTTCATAGATCCAAATGTAGAAAAATTGGGACTACAGCATTTGTAAACGTTAGAGATTGCAGTTATTCGCCGTTTTGTGTTACTAAAAATCTTAAAATTTGATCATAATGATCGTAAAGTGTGCAAGGTTACAAATACAACATAAAATTTATTAAATAAGACGGATTCTAATCACCTCATAACGCAAAAATAAAACTATTCGATTTGCACAAAACGTTAGACAAGATAGTCGTATATATGTATTTCTGATAATAACTGTAATGATTAAGAGGAATTTTTTCCCAAGAATTTTTTCTTCATCCAGGATTCGAACCTATACACTCTCGTTTATCGGATAAACGCTCTACCACTTGAGCTAGGGAGGAGTATGTAGGTTCGAGCGACAATTCGATGTGTTCGAATTCGACGATATCAGATATTGAAAGGCCGGCAGGGCGCCGAATATGCAAAGATTGCAAGCTTTTTACAGTATGAAATAATTAACGAATCAATGTATTTCTGCTAATAACTGTAATAATTAAGCATAGTCCTTTGCATACTCCTCTCTAGCTCAAATGGTAGAGCGTTCGTCCGATAAACGAGAGTGTGTTTTTTGGAAAAAAATCCTCCCAATTATTAGTTATTCGCAGAAATACATTGATTCGTTAATTATTCCATACTATAAAAAGTTTGCAATCTTTGCACATATGCTGATTATTAACTGTAATATAGTTAGATGGAAGTTATTTTCTTTTATACCATGAAATACGTGAATATATTTATTTCATATATCTTGATGTTTTGTATTTACGATTTGTTGATATTTATAAATGACATAGAATGCAAAATATAATAGTGAGTAATGTGAAATATATTTTCAGCTAGTGGGAAAAAATTACTGTAGGTACATCTAAATCAAAAATTATTTGTTACATTAGAATATTATTACATCAGCAAAGAGCGGAATAAAATGGTAATACTATTATATGGAGCAAGAAATCTATCTAAGTACAACAAAATAAAAGAAGTTAACATATTCCACATATACTTATTAATTAACCTGTACGATACGGGCTTATAGCTGCCACGTACTTCATCCGAGTCCAAGGATAATATGTAGGGCAAATATGTAGTAAATACAAAGTAGGTCAGCAGAGATCATTATGATGACATTAGTTATTAAATTTTGCTGTCTGAATGTACGAACTATGTAACTCTATCGACGAGTTATTTTGAGTTATCTATATTCTACTATATTGGAAATGGATAGAATATAATGTAAAATCTGAGAATCTTGCAGTGTAAACCATGCGACGTCTATCCAACTTTATTAAAAGTGTTGATATCGAGAAAACTGGTGGAGAGTATGAATTCGTAAAACTTGAATTTCTTTAATATGCTCTAATGAAACTGAATTACCTAGTTCTTACATTCAGACGACAATACACTTGTTCTAGAAGTAGAAAGTTAGAAAAAGTTGGAACGAGTCGAGCCGGGCCGAGATAATTCTCAAAATGCGCGTCTCCAATATATACGACAGCTGTCAACCTCTACAAAGTTTTGTAGGTTAGGTTAGGGGATCATAATATATTTGGAAAGGTCGCAGTGAAACAGATACGTAGACTCAATCCTAGGATACCTAAGGAACCAATTTGAAAACCCTCCTTAGTGGGCGCTTATAGCAAGAATATAAGGAATTTTCCAAATATCACTTTCTATAATTTGAGCCGGGTTTTATTGAATCAGTCAGTTGTTTTCATATACAGATAATTCTGTGTGAAGGTTTTGTTACAGTAATTTTCACAAATGTAATATCTGTTAAATTGTCATTATTGACCCCTACAGTTCAAATAGTTTTTTAATTGATGATGGGGATAAATAAAATTAATATTCGATTGCCGTATTTAGGTTATTTTAAACTATACTACTGGCAGGCCTTCAAATCCTGGTGATCACGTTTCGAACATTCTTGCAGAAGTTGTAATTTAGTACTAAGAAATTAATGAAACCTCTTATAAATTATTAAAACGGCCAGACAACACGGCGCGATCTCAAGTTCGCAATCGCAAGCTACCGACAGTATATTCTGTTTCTTCTTCGTTTATTATTTCTTTCCAGCGTCGCATTTTTCCTAATACTATCTTAATAGCCTTTATCCATTAAGGAATACGTATAATCTAAATAATGGTTAAACTAAATGAACTTAAAAAGAAACATAGGGATGTGTGTATAATAAAAATACGTTGAAGATATTCAGAACTCGACCGCTTGCCGAATTTTTGCGGTCTATATGTGCCCGACGTTATTCTGTATTTGCTCCTACGAAACTTAAGGAAGGAAACTATGGGGTAGAAGAAGAAAGATGGCAATGCTGTGGCTCAGAGTTTCACCTCACGTTCCGTATTATATGCCGGAGAGAAGGCCACAGTCTGCTGTTGTAGTGCTCCTTTGCAATGCCTTTCATCTTTCCACATTACAACATTACACACGAAACCAATTATGTACACCTTTGTGTATTGGCTTTATTATCTATTCGTAACGTTGCTTGTGGGCGCCCACGTTGCACTTTATTCTGCCGTAGTACCGCATCCTTCCCTCTCTCAGACGTCTCCTGAGGTGATATTGGTTCAAAGATCAAGTGAATCCCTCAGTTGAGCGACGGTCAGATCGAAATCACTTTGTGCACTCCAACAGGTACAAGGATCTGTATATAGAGTAGTAATACCAAGACGCGTGCAGGTTAATATAATAGTGAGAGTTAAAAATGATATTTAAACAAAGGAAATAAATTAGTCTCCGATGACAACATTCTACCTAATATTTTACTTCTTTTAAATGTTTTTATTAATCACTCCTTGACTTGGCAAAGGAAAAAAATAAATTCTGTAAATCAAACATTTAAAGAAAAGTAATCAGCATGTAAAATTTCACTCGTTTACTTACACTACTTGTAATTAGTTTGCATATTCAAAATCACTAAAATAGTTTGGTATTTTCCTGGTAATTTATTATATTGGGCGAGTTATTTCACTGATAAAATGGGGGAAAACTTTGGTTCAACTAGCGGTTGGTAAACTGAATCATGTTATATACCATCATAGGGTAATGAATAGCTAATAATTGTCTTCATTAAATTTACAAAATCTCAAAGAGCTTTATTTTAAAATTATGACCCTGTCTGGCTAAGAAAGCAAGATTATTAATATTAAATTTACATTATATGGTATTAATATTATTATAAATATACAAGGAAGGATATATGTTATACCGCCACATGTTGTAAGAACTTTTAATATTTTACACGATCGGGGTGATGCACTCTCCTCGAAAAATAATGACATTGGAAAAATAAGCCAATTTAATCTATCAATTATTGGCATATGTGCAAATTCTAAGAATTACATTTTTGATTGTGAGTCCATGATTGATCATATGGATTTATTACAAATTAAACGTTGTTTCCAATCTTAACAATGTATTATTTATTTACTGCATGTTTCGGTACCACCTAGACGATATTTATTACCTGAATATAGTCTAGGTGAGACCGAAACATGTAGTAAATAAGTAATACATTGCTAAGATTGGAAAGAAGTTTTAATTTGTAATTATTACATTTTTGTTTAATCTTTAGGCGGAAACTACAAAGATCCAATTCTGTGAATGCAAATCTCCACCCGAAATGGATGAGACACTTTTGTCGCATACTGTAAATTTCGGGACGATTATCCGCGAATATGCCTTTCTTTTGTTTACTACTAGACTTGATTACTTGCGGATGTTCAGATGGTATAATTTACAAATAATTAATATGATATAAAGTATTGAAATCCTTTAGAAATAGTGGTGTTTTTGTGTGATCCCTCCCGTATTACGAAGTCATTGCATTTAAAGTAGATGTGGTAGAGTATTCGTTTTATTTACCTAGGTCATAATATTTTGAGTTGATTATACATCCAGTAGCCTAACAAAAACAGAAAAGGATTTAGGAGCTCTCGCCTTACCTTACCTTCTTTTCGTAGATATAAAAGAATATTTAAGAAGTTAGTGCCGTGAGAAACGAGTATGGGGAGGAGTATCAATGCCGTTAATAAACCGCGTTTCGTCTGACCCCTATGAAAAAAGAGTTACACATAGAAAAGAATATCGAGAATTAAAAGACTTGACGAAGATTCTAAAACACAACCGGAAACTTCGAGGAAATCCAATGAAGGTTTCAGCGAGGCAACGTCAGGATTACGGTTGACGGTAATAAATAAGCAATGTCTAGAAGAAATAGTGAATCAAAGGCAGATGAATCTGATTCAAAAATGACTTGTGATTGCGCAAAGCTAACATAACTATTCAAGGACCTTGCGAATATACTAACCCTGAATCTAAGTCAGAAAGAACCAGTATGAGCAAGGTAAGGTGTGTATTAAAAAATACTGGAGTAGGTAAGATTCCCACCGATTATATCAAAAATACAATGACACAAGGTATAAAGAATCATATCCAAAAAGGTACAAAACAAATTGGTCGTTTACATACTAAAGCAGGGTGTGTACTGGATCGGCCCGGATCGATCGGATTGAAGAAGAAGACTTGGCAGTGTTTGCTGTATATGGATTTAAATGAAGTACCACGCATAACTTCAGATCGGATAGGATCGGAAAATTCTGAGCCAGTGCGCCTTCATTTAATTTCACTTCCGATCGTATCGTTCCGTGTCGAACAATTCGAGCCAATCCAGTATGCGTGGTGCTTCAAACATGCAATTAAATAAAGTGCCGCGCACTGTTTCGAAGTTTTCCGATCCGAACCTGTGCGCGGCACTTCATTTAATTTCATGTACAATAAAATCTGCTGATTGTTCTTTTCCGAACCGATTAAGAGTGCGTGCTGCTCAATTGCAGTAATTTAATTTATCATTATTTTATTGATATTTTTCTCTTGTGAATTATTAAATTTTAAAACAAGATCCGTTTCAATTGTGCTTTCGGAATGTCGAAATACTATTTTACTTTACAGCATACATAATCTCGAGTTTTTTAATTTTTTTTTTCAAGCTTAAGTAAGTAGGTCTTGCCCCCATGTACATATATTTTACCTCATTTAACCAATTTTCTTACCGTTTATAAGATTCCAATGGTAAGTGCGTTAATTACATACCCCGTGATTTAATACTCATGTTCTTTTTATATTTTTTGACTTTTGCGCTATCAGCAACATCTTTTTGGATAATTATGTCAGCATATAATTGCATAAATAACCTTTATCTTGTTTCGTTCAAGAAAAACGTCATACATCGGAAAATTAGCTCAGTCATCTTGAAAAGCTTGCAATTATATAATCTAATGTCGGCCGAAAGTTTGACAAAATTCGGATGATATTCCTAATAATAAAGGACATATTCACCTGACTAAATTCTTGTGTTGCGATATTCTAATGGAATCAAAAATTAAGGTTGACAAAGAAAATCAGCTTGCTGTTTTTCTCCCACGAGATTGAAGCTGTAAAATGTCATAACTTTAGACGCCCAAAGGCAGTTGCGAATGAAATAGTGGTGAGGGGAAGTATTCTTTTAGCCGTTCAATGTTTTACGACCAACATAAAGACAACTTACAGCGCCCACGCCTACAACAGCTGGCAATCATTAATGAACGTAAAATAGCAACAATTAAGTGCCTTATGAGAGATTTACGTGAAAAAGAAACTTTTTCCAGTATTTGCCAGATACTCCAAAAATAATTTCTGTTTCGCGTTTTCTTTATCCACAACAGAAGCATGTGCCGCTTTTATATTTCAAAAAATAGCGTTACTCAATTGATGAAGTCTTCATATACGTACATGTGATAATGACAGTTTAGGTGCTGTGGACGCGTACAAAAAAACAGGTTTTGTAAAAAAAACACTACGAACATCCGATATACAAAGAACTTTTCAGAACCAGGCTTTGTTTGTCGCTTTGACTTTTAACTTGACATCAAGCGCGTACCGCTTGACTTTCTGTTCGCTTTCGCTACCTGTTTCGCAGTTGCGGTGTGTAACTTTTTCACTTCGTTACACGTTCGGGTCCTACAGAGCCCTAGAGCTTCCAGAAACTGAATTATCAAAGTTAAAACTTTGCTTTCACGTCAGTCACTCATTCGCGCTAATAGATTATAGCAACGGCTACGGATTCCGCTGGAGGCTCCTCTGTGTGTATGGAGCTGTATGGAATAGCGGTGACTCAGATCCCATGAAACCGAGACATTCTGTTATGTGCCTACTCGGCGCTTGTTCCCGGCGTATCCCTGAATCCGTTGTTAGCGCATACATGGACGTGCGTGTGTGTGTGAATGTGTTAGTATGCAGTTCATCATGACGTCGACAAGCGGAACAAATGGAATCTAGTATCATCCCTCACGGGACGCACGCATATTTGACAACTTGGAATTATAAAGCAGTGACAGATGACAGATTTACAGCTGGCTTTCTTTAATTCAAATCAGCAGCAAAGGCGCACCGCGTGAGATAGAGGCGCTGGCAAGGTTGCGCCTCTTGAGTACGGTTTACATATAATTCTAGACAAAAGTGTATTACATTTTTTTTTGTGTAATTTACTCAATATTTGTAGCTTTTAGATCAGTTGGTAGAGTATTAAAGAGGTTGTCTCAACTAGCCCATTAAAATTGTTTGATTTTGAAATTTGAACAGTAATTATAATCTATTATTATTTAAGGACCAAAAAAAACTTTTTAAGGCTTTCAATGTAGGTACAAGTTATTGACCTTAACTTTATTTATGTTAGTAAATGTGTAGGTTTATCAAACATACCACGTCATTAATGACTAGTTTTTATTAGGTTTTTTTTTTTTTGACTAAAAACTGAAATACTTGCAACTTTATGGATTTTCTTTACCTTTACATTCTTCTGAATAAAATCAAATATTTCTTATATAGGTATTAGATATTTAAACGTTCTGTTAACTTCGATGAAAGTATACATGCCGGTAATCCGCGCCTTAAGCAGGGTGTTCACAAACTTTTCTGTAATACGGATAGCTAAACTTTTAACTTTTTTTTATTTTCTATTTCATATAGGACATGTCATTTCTATTACGGTATTTAATGCAGCACAGAACCCTACATCTCGTCTTATATAAGATTCTGGTAAATATATCTGTTCTTAACAGTTTTTAAGATATAAGCACTTTTTCATATAAAATTGCTTAAAATATGTCAAAACATTTTTCGAATAGTAAACGTTTTCTCCAGCATGTAATTTTAGGCCTATAACATTATGTTTTTCCATTTATTTATAGATAACACATTTATCATTAACAGTTTCGTTATTATAGTTCTTTAATTCTTGAAAATTTATATTAATAATAATAATAAAATAATAAATTTATTAACCCAAGTGCATTTACAATGAAATAGGGGTACGTCATTAAATACAAAAGAAAAAAAAGTGTGTAAAAAGCAATTAATACAGTAGTACAAAATAAAAACAAGCACTGAACAGGAGACGACAAATATACACTGAAAATGTAAATAAAAAAATGTGTAAATCATAGCAAGCCCATCCGGCAAGCAGTCGAGCAACACCACGTTAACAAAACAAAAAAAAATAAAATAAACAAATTGCTAGAATAAACTACAGGTGGACAATTCCCTCTCCCTCATTTAGTTTTGAGAAAAGCCTCACGTCAAGTCAAGTCAATATCTAATGAGATATTATCAAGGTAAATATGGACGGCATAATGTACTTCTACTCAATTATTTAACTATATTTGCCCTTGCGATAAACTCCAATGTTTGTTACTAGACATAAAAGTTTTTTCGAACTCTTTGTACATTCAAAATAAAATAAAATCCTTCAACGGCACTCGGATCTCTTCGGGCCTGGGGCACCTGGTATCTTGTCAGCGATGCCACCCTATAATTACGCCACTGTTCCTGTTTGCACTAATGTCAGTCTGCTGGTGATCTGTGTATTTGACTTTAACTAAAATGTGTGCTGTAACACTTTTATTGTTTGGTTTTAAGGTGGAGCCAATAAGCCGGGTGAAATTTTGCTTCCCTTGCTGTGGAATCAAGTCGTGGACAACTTACTGGTAAGATTGGACAATCAAGAACGTAAAACTTTGAGCTACATAGATTACCGTGTCATTCTGATCCAGGATAACTTCAACAACATAGTACAGGTATACAATGCAGAACGCTCTGTAGGTTATGCAAGGATAGATTGAGAAGGAATTCCTCGAAACGACCAAAACAGTATTCACAAGAGGAACAAAGGCAGATAGCCTTGCACCGCTAAAACTCTGGAGTAAAGTATTTAAAACTGTCTCGAGAAAGAAATGTATTGCTGTCGTTTAGGCTCACTTGGAATCGGCAGCTTGAAAAAACTAGAACCAGGGCACAAAAAACATTTATGTTAGTTAGAATAACTAATTGAAGAACATGGGAATTAAGACCATAAGGATATACTGGATGTAAAGAAAAACCTGGACGATATATAAGTAATCTATACGGCGATCGTCCAGGTTTACCCATGGTACATTACAATGGTCAGACCCACAATCACTTATGCATCTCTAGCATGGTAGACAAAGATGCAACAACAAACTGATATAATTGAACTTAACAAAATACAGAGGCTTGGGTGTTTAGAAATAACTGATGCAATGAGAATTACTCGTACAGCAACAATGGAATGCCTTCTGGATTTTTCCCCTCCATTTGGTGAAAATTGGGGAAGCAGGAATGGATCATCTCAGATTGCAAAAACTACCAAGGAGACATGCAGGAATGGGGTATAATAATGTCTACCATGTAGAAGGCAGCCTTATGGGACCTAGATCAGACCATAAGTTTTCGACACATCTGTTTAACAGAAATTTCGAGGTGTAAAATCATGGATTGAATACCTGGCATCAATCCAGTTACAGAGACAGGCTTGGAAAATTGATTTGGTTCATAAACGGGTCAAAAACAACACAACCTTTAGAAAAATATTCTTTTTAGAAAGAAGGCATTGTGTAACAGAAATCAATCAGAAGGCTTGCTAGAGCTACCGAACTCTATTGCAACTGACAAACAGTCAATACTAAAGGTATACGTAAACCCAATTTACAATCAATACTTGTTTCAGAATATATTCGATAACTGGATAGCCTGATAGACCGCAATAAAGTCACCTTGTTGTGGGCACTCGGACATTCGATAATGGAAGAAAATAAAAGAAAGCCAAAACGTTGACAAGAAATGAATCATCGGCTTCAGGTATCGGCCCAGACCTGTTCCAGGAGTGTTCAAAGATACACAGCACGAGAACAGCTAAGAACTTGGGTAAAAGAAAAGAACACTGGAGTAATATAACCATCAAAATCATACATACGACCTTTATCAAAGAAGAAGATCGAACCACTACAACTCCGTAGGAATCATCTTCGCGCTGTGACAGCTCACTGTGCAGTGGAAAGATACTTACAGAAAATTGGGATCAACCCTGAAGATACCAACTGAAGACTATGTAATAGGGTGACAGAATGCGAGGTTCTGGACACAAAAGTGCATGCAATTTTTGGTAAGTCAAAAAATGCACCCCGAGGATCATCTATCAATCAATCAGAGACGTGTATACAGGGTTTAAGATTTTGGAATGGTCTACTGTAATGTAATGAGTAAAAGCTTAAAAAAAAGAAGATTGAATACAAAAGTCAAAAGACTGCCGTTGTTCTGGAAGTTGCTAGCTCCTACAACAAAAAGTCGGTACACCATACATTAGAATTCTTCACAAATTATATTGTTTTTCGAATATATATAAGGCGTTCAATCTAATAGATTTATAATTCCCTCAAACATTTTCATTCAACTGTTTTTTTTGTAGTTGAATTTTGCACAGTACTAAAAAAACACTGATTTTATTACTGACTTAACCGCATTTGTAACTTTATTAATGACAAATTTAGCCACAGTGCGACGAAACCTTTATATGTTAACTACTATTAAATGAGGTAGTTCTTTAAGCAATAAATACTACGGTAACAGTAACCACAAATAATAACAGAACGATCCACACCCTAATTCAACGCACCACGAACGACTGACGCACGACGATCTCCTTCCTTGTCCGCCTAAAATCGTAATGTGGTGACCGTGGTAACGGTTAGACCGTAGTATTCGCATGAATTGCTCCTCCGATAGTTGTAATTGTTTGACGATACCGTGCGTGTCGGAAATCGGCAGATTTACAACTTCCCACGATTCGTTGGAAGGCGCAACGCTGCCATCCTGGACGGACATGCGGACGATTAGACCGCCCTCCCGCGAATTAATTTGCAAGACCATTAGCGTTCGGCCTAATTGCTCTTATTTATATCATTCTAAAAATTTAGAAGCACGTAGAGCACGTCTCCAATTTAGAGTTTTCTTTACATTCACTATATGCTTTTTTGTTCTCACAATAATAAAAACCATTGTAAAGAAAGCAAGAGTGTAAATTAATGTAATAACGTACTTTTTCCTGATAAAGGTAACAGAAAAATTAACATGTAGATAAGTAAATTACAATAATTATCTTATTTTCCAATCATCCTGACGTTATGATCAAAAAAACAAATGCTGCAAAAGTGTGAGAAAATAATAAAGTACAATTTTATGTGTATAATCATGCTAGAATCATCTAGCAGGATTATTTGAATGGTGATAATGATGATTTCAATCATCAAACAGTTTACGTCCGTGCGTTGATGGATATATAATTATTCCAACTACCTAATATCTGTAAATGAAAACCATGGACATAGATAATCTATATTAAAGCTTATTAGTTAAAATAACAAAGATGGTTTCCTTATTTAATTAAATTTATTGAAACTAATTATAAATTGACGTTGTTTTAAGAGCTCTAACCTTCTATTATTAATTATTCACCTCTTTCTTTAACTATCTACAACCAAAAGATCTGTTTTTTTTTTGACAAAATTTGTTGAATGCAAAAATATAGTTTATTATATTCAGCATGAGTGTGTAATATAGTTAAGTCTGTATAGTATACAGGGTCTTGCAGCTGAACTCCGCTCTTTGATTGCTCATTGGCTATTGAAGTTAAACGTTTCACTTAATACGCGGTGAAACTAGAAATTAAGGAGCATATCAAAAAATTATTTTTAATTATACAGGGTGTTCCACAAATCATCGGCACAATCACACGACATTTGTTTAAATGGAACACCCTGTATTTTTTGCTGACCATTATCTATGCGTACCTATTTTGTTTCTTTTTCACTGATGCATATTAATTGCAATTCAATGCAATTTGAAAAAAAACCATTAAACCATTAAAAAAAGAAAAAACAGTACTGCCACAAATGTGAATTATTTAAATTTTAAACCGACATTTATTTATTCCAGTACCAATCGGTGGTTCATAAACCATTTTCTCCTTCCTAACACTTAAGTATAGAAAGCTCAGGGACTTCGTCATAATAACAATAAAATAAGAAACTGAGAAATGGCAGAGAATGAACGTCCGGATAAATCAAGGAAATGGAGGTCATTAGAAAAGCAAGTGCTGTTATATACAAGAGAAGTCTATGTATAAAATTTGATCAACTGATGAAAGTATAAAGCGAATGTATTTCGTCGTTTCTATTAGTTATCACGTTGTTTAGAACTAACATCTTTATTGATTTATGAGTTGATCGTTTGTGGCGGGGAATGGTGCTTAGCAGTTGCATCCTGTGTGTGCCATATTGTGTGATTGATTGCTGGACCACTCATAGTTTTCCTTCACAAACATTGCATATTTAATCATATAAATTGCCCCCAGCGCAAGTATATCAGAAACTAAATACAGCTCTACAAGAATTCTTTCTTTTTAGGACGACAATTTCACAAGTCTTTCGTAGTCTACATGTTGATGATTGGAAGTATGAGTCAAAGTATGATGGAGAAGGAACCATTTCTAGTGCAATTCATGATTTTTCCTATCGCAACTGCGTATTCGTATGCGAGAGCGTTGTGGGTGTGGCAAAGCGGTTTCTCTTTGCTTTCGTTCGGTGTAACTGTTCTACGTTATATACCATGACTATGGTGAATAACGGATCTTGTAGGGCAAAAGACCCAACTTGGCTTTCTTCGATTTCGATGTACCAAGTTCATTTACTTTCTCACTATTGCTTTCACTATAGTGAGTCTTAATGGACGTGTTGTTTTTCCTAGACAGCGCGCAGTGGGCTAAATACCAGTAAAGTTCCCAGAAATTACAAAATTATGTTATTGTTGGTTTTTCGAAGCGAAAAACTCAAAAGGCTACTCAAAAAATTCTAAGATTAAGATCTAAATGGTAGTCTCTATCGCAGAACTGATAAAAAGTAGGGCAAAAATAGATAAAAGAGTTTAATTTAAGATCGATTTTTTTAGCAGCTAAAACAATTTCGTATGGAGGGAATTTTTCTTCGATATTTATACATAATTATTGATTATGATATGAGGCAAATATAACGAATATCTTGGTAAATGGAAATATTTGGGTCTCTAAACATGGATTTAAAAAATTCGCCTGATCTATAATTTTCTGTTGACAAATTATTTTTAAGTGTTGCTGCTTTCCTATACTCTAGTTAAATTTTGACGATTACAGTATGTATTGGTATATTGACATAAAAAGCTGTAAATAAGCGAAAATCGAAGCTCGTTTCTTGTGGTGTGATCGTTCATAGCGACAACTTGAAGATTCAGCAAACGAAGACAGAAGAAACGAGAGCGCAATTGAAAAAGGCAACCCATGTCAAAGGCAGAGTAGGAGACTAGGACATGCTCGATTTGAGTAGAATATACTTAGTCACTGTGTCAACTCGTAACCTTAGCACTGGGAACCATAAATCAATCAATGGCGAAAAAGATATTGAAATAAAAAGCAAAGGGTGATACAATATATGAACGGGAAAGGTGCGGTCAGCAAAGGTATACCGACAATTGAAGAATAAAAGTTATTGGAACTGTGAAAAGGGTTCTCAGGGTCATTTTTGTATGTTTGTGTTCTAGTCATTTGTTTTCGAAATTTGGTAATTTAGTTTTTAATTTATCATCCTTTAAACTCTTTTTTCAAAATTCTAAATAACGGATCTTTGGTGCATTATCTATTTGCCAAGTTGAATTATGTGGGCACAATGTTTTCAAAGAGGAGGGTAATGCCACAAGAAGCGAGGACTCGAGTGAAGTGCGAATGAAAAAGCTGGAGAGTTAATTGTGGGACAATAAAACGCAATACATATACGGACTAATAGAAAATAAAGTGTGTGATAAAGAAATATCAAAAAAAAATATTGTGAGTAAGTGTCGTGGATAATATAAAAAGCAGGTGAGTACAAGTTCCAGTGCCTCTGATTGTGATTAAATAAAACATGACAGTATGAAACTAAAGTAATGTAGGGTTTATCATGTTTTTAGCTCCAAATAAATAAATAAACAAATTACTAGTAGTGAAGACTAAATTAAATACAATACAAATTAGTATAGTTGTATAACTGCAAGAGTAACTGTGATCCATAGCCTTACTGTAAATAGTGGGGAATACAAATTAAATTAATAGACTAAGTATTTTCCATGCTGCTTCAATAGGCATCTCATAATTCCACAACATCTAGAGTATGTACAGCTGTGACACAACGGAAGTTACCAACCGGAAGAGAAAGGGCTAAGATACCCTTTCTTAAAGTTAGTATAAACTAAACGCTACTCAGTGGTCTCACATTCCTAGGGCGAAATAGTTTACCAAGTTGTAATAATGATTTGTAAATTGCATGATTTGCAAACTATATAAGTTTATATCTATCAACTCAGAAATTTTGTGAATATTAAGCCGCTGTGGTTTATTTGCTACTATAAGTCAATTTACTTAAAATGGTCGTTTGAGTTGTGCACTAATATAATATAGTAGATTTTTTTAAAAGTAAACACGTAATTTAATTCATCATTTATTGAGGTATCTTTACTTTGTACTTGGTTTAATATGTACTATTACAAAGTTAAAAAAACTCTTTGTTGGAGTCGCAATGCAAATATTGATATTTTATTTTAAAGTTGTTCGTAGATCAGCTATCCTGTGTACCTAAAATAAAGTGCATACGAGTGCTACTGTTAGCGTTTTAGTTTTCTTTAGATGTCCGCTGCAGTTAGAAATAGCGTTTTGTTTTCGAAGTGCAGAAACATAAAAATTTAAAAAGATGCGCTGGTACCTAACCTTAAGCAATGTATTTATAAAAGGGAGATTGTAAATGAACAAGAAGCTGATAAGTTGTTAACCAACCAGAACATAGAATATCGTTAGAAAGCGAGTTCTCGCTACGTTAAAAGATTTATACAAAAAATAAAGAGTGGTTGGGTCAAGAAGTAGTACAAACAGTCCTTCTACAATAAACTAGTCTGGTAGGCGACAAAAAAGCATTTGATGAATTTAGTTTTCATGGAAAGCAAATGCGCGTGAAAAAAGGCATGATGTCATATCAACGTTACAATTAAGTTTTCGTAACTGCATCTCATTTAAGAAAGAGTGGTACTCGTTCGGCTGCACAAGTGTTGCACGATATTACCTGCACCAGTCCAAAACATGCAAAAAAAAAAAATACAACTGGCTTACAATCTTTTATATGATACAATTATTATTAACGCTAAGCCGCCACAAATACCAACTAATACAAAAGTGGTACAGAAGTATTTATTTTAGATCTTTTAAATTTTGTAAATATCTTTCTAATTTTATATTTAATACGAATAAATTTGATTTAATTTATTTTAAGTGATACCATGGGTGTTGAAAAATATAAAAATAATATAAAAATACAGCACAAATATAAATATAAAAATTAAAGTACATAAAGTTAATTTAAAAAACATCAAGAAAATAATAATAAAAAAGCAAACACAAACGTGGTCATAAGAGAAGTAAATTCTAATATTGTTTATACCATTCAAAAAAAACTCTTCTAGTGAATAAAAACCACCCTGCTTAAAAATGTCTCTAAATGCAAATTTAATTCTTTCAAACTATCAGGTAAAGAGTTATACATTTTTATGCCATTAATTACGTATGATTTATGAAGTTTACTTGACCTACCCAGGTCACAGCGAACGAAATGTGGATTTCTTGTGTTATATTCATGAGAATGTGAATTCGTAAGGAATTTACTTTTATTGTTGTGCACATATATTGATACGGTTTGAATGTATAAATTATGTATGGTTGGGATACCCATACTTTTAAAATATTCTCTACAAGATTCTCTAGGCGATAAGTTATTTATTACACGGATTTTTTTTGTAATAATTGGATTTATTTAGTGTTTACATCAGCTCCGCAAAACCAAAGCAAACCATAACTTAAATGTGTACCGAAGGAGTCATGACGACATTTTTAATGATGAAGGATGATCACATATTTTTTTATATTAACTAATATACAGGGTGTATCAGATATAGAGGTAAATATAATAATATGTAGCCGCTGTAATCATATAAAATCAAAAGGTCTTAATGCACAGGAGGTCTATCTGTAAGCATAGAAATTTTTTTTTTATAAATGCCGTGGGCCCTTGTGCCCAACCTAAATACTGTCCCGAGTATACCCCCACATACCACTATCATTCAGCCATTACCGCTGTTAGTTTTGTGTGGATCGCCGCTTGGAGTGCAAGCCACTTCGAACATTTTTAAATTCTTCCCGTCTCGGAAAAACGATCCTTTTCAGGACCATCATGATTTCATATAAAGAAAATCGAAGCTTGATGCATCGGCAAAAGCGCGGGAATGTATAGATTCATTTTCGCGCGATATCATAGTAAAAAAGCGTGTTTGCAAATTTTCTGTGTATTTACATTTATTTCCGTGTAATTTCGATTCAATTCATTTTGCGTTATATGATTAAATAAATCCAAAAAAATTAACTCAGGTTCATGTGGTACCGTTTATTAACAACTAATTCTCGATTCGACAAAGCAAAAGAAAAATATTTACGTTTTTTGTAACTACTGAAAGTCGCATATCGGGTGAAAACTCGACCGTCTTATCAGGATATTAAAAAATAATACTTTGTAGACTTACGTAAGAAGCTCTTAACAAATAAGGAATGTTTATTTATAAAAAAGAAGAATGTAAAAATGACTTAGTTTTGCTATTTTGCTGTACTTATTCAGAAGACGTTAAATGAACTTACGGTATACCATTATACGATTGCATCTATAAGAGTGTTCGCACCTACTTATCTCCCATTCATCATGGCTTTATGACGGGAAGATCCACTGTCACCAATCTGGTTACGATTACGCAATATATGAGTGAGCATTTGGATAACCGCGGCCAGGTTGATGTTGTATACACCGACTTGACTCGTGCGTTTGATACAATCAGCCATTCTGTTCTATTAGCCAAACTTGATGGTTTTGGTTTCTCGACTTCCTTTATTGCACTTATGAAGTCCTACCTGGAAAACAGAACCGCGTATGTTTCCTATAACGGCTATCAATCAAGTGATTATGTTATAGCTTCAGGTGTGCCACAGGGGTCAAATTTGGGTCCCCTGCTCTTTTTACTATACATAGATGATCTGTTAACTTCATTAACTTGCCCTGCCTTAGCTTATGCCGATGATTTGAAAATATATACTGCTATCACTAATGAAAATAGTGCGAAATTACTTCAGCATAATCTCAACTTAATTTCCAACTGGTGTAGTAATAATGGGCTTAAACTGAATATTGCCAAATGTTTCACGATGACATACACGCGAAGGACTTCTCCATCTATAAATGGTTATAACGTAAACGATGTTCCACTACAGTCCCTGAAGACCATTACTGATCTGGGAGTTTTATTTGACTCAGAATTGACATTTGTTCCGCATATGACTGCAATGTGCAAATCTGCAGCATCAGCGTTGGGATTCGTTATACGCACCTGTAAGGAATTCACGGATATCAGTCTAATGAAAATGTTGTATTTTGCATTTGTTGTCGCGAAGCTGGAATATGCAAGTGTTGTGTGGCATCCCATGTATGTAACGCATTGTCAAAACATTGAACGTATACAACGCAGGTTTTTAAAATATATTTCATTTAGAATAACTGGGAATTATCCTGCAAGAGGTGCGAATTTGGATCCATTAATGAGTGAGCTTCATATTGCATCATTAACTAGTAGACGTGAGCATCACTCCGTTACTTTTTTACTTAAATTAATTAATAACAAAATTGATTGTTCGCATTTGCTTTCTAAAATAAGTTTCAATGTACCCCGGATTGCGAGTAGATCGACAAACACCTTTTATATACCAACAGCCCACACAAATGTATTAGTTAGAGCGCCTATTACTACAATGTGCCGTAATGCAAATAAGCTACGTCCTGATATTTGATGCTTGGAGTATCATATTCGTTTTTTTTTAATTCTTTATTCTTACGTTATTATAATTTTTTGTTATATATATGTTGGTTGGCTAGATTATTTTGTAACTTTACCTTTAAGTTAAGAATTTATTTTATTTGTACGTTGTCCTGTAATTGGATGCGTCTGTTGGACAATAAAGAACTACTATTATTATTATTATTATTATTATTATTATTATTATTATTATTATTATTATTATTATTAAGAATAATACTAAATGAGTGCAATGTATTTATACATAATACCACGTTTAGCGGGTTTGTGCTTTATATGTCGTGTAGTTAACACCCAAGCAAAATTTACTTTTTTAATTGATACACCCTGTATAAATTGCCAAATTTAATCTTGAAATAACACTATTTATATGCGGCTTCCAGTCTAGAAAAGAATCAACTATCACAACCAACAACTTATAACTACCCACTGTTTCTATCTGCATATTAAATTTATCCACAAATTTGCATTATCCTTATGCTCAAAAATTAATAATTTAGTTTTATCAGTGTTAATAATCAACTTATTGGCGCGAAAACCATTCGTATAATTCATGCAAGACTCTGCAGGCATTACACAAAAGTTGTTTCATAGTTGAGCCTGTAATTATGACACTAGTGTCGTTCGCCTGGTAACTTGACATGTAATGCGGGTGGGTGAATTATTAATGAACAGTATAGATAAGAGAAGACCTAAGATCGAACCCAATGGGATTCTGATTGAAATATTTGATAACATTGAAATAATAAATGTTATAATGAGTCAACGTCAATAAATATTATTATTAATATTATTATCTATACAATAGCAGCATCACTACTGCGAAGATTATTACAAATATGTATAAAGTCGGATTAGATTCAGATATAAATGGTAATTATTGCGCGCTATCACCGCAATCGGTATCATTCTATGCTCCTACCCCCAGATTTCTGATTTCTTTACACTTTATTCTGAAAAGAAAAACCTAAATAATTACAAATCATCCCAATCCCGTGCTCCACCTAAAAGCTACTATACAAGGCTACCTATTCTAAGTACTATATGAATTCCATAACAATTGAAATGTTCCTATTCTAACTAAATAATTCCCCTATGATTGTTAATAACAAAAATATAATGCCGTAGCCTCGCGACCATATGAATACTACTTTATGTGAAATGTGATTAGTTCATATAATCGCGAGTCTACTGTAAATCGGTCAGCTATCAGTTGTTATTAAATGCGCCCTTGGAACGACCTTCGTTATCTCCCAACATTCGTCAAGGACACTGATTATATATGTATTATACTTATATAAAATCAATGGCCAAGGAGTAAGGCAAAACCATCGCAAAAACCTTGCTCTAGGAGGATCTGGGAAGAAGTTCCAGACCTTGTTACTGATAGCCCGCAAATTATTATTATCCTTCTGAGTTCTGAAGAAGCAGTCTTAAACTCCGACAGCCTTGCCGTCTTCACATAGCTGCTCCCTTTTTCACACATTGGAAGTTGGAACAGGATAGAAGTAATGACATAAAAACAAACAAAACAACAGTAGTACCTATTCTAATAGCTAAAATAACTTAATCCTAATTATTCTAACCAACAGTAATTAAACTAAAGATCTATATTTTAAATATTTATTTTATATATCCAAACCATGCTAAAACTATAGTTTAACACTAATTCCGGCCACTAAAAGCATAAAATATTCATTCATAAATACGTACTACCCTACTAACTATCTAAATATCATGCCGTAACCTATCTAGTTCTTTAGCAACATTATTAAAAAATTCCCACCATTCTACCGATTTCTTTACAGCAATTCATTTGTATCTATCAACGATAGTTAAAGCAATCGAAGCATCTTCGCTAACTTTCATCGTATCACGGCTGTACATACTACAAATAAGGTAGTTTGTATAGCGTAGTAGTAAGGGGATTTAGGTTTCTGGTACAATAAACATCAATGTCGCAAACATTATGTATGCGGTATCCGATGTAAGCGCTTCTCCAATGGTGGTATATAGACAATTAGATATGCGTAAACCATTACTCCGACCGTGGTCAGTTTTGGCGAATTAGCAAGGATTACAGTAACAAATTAAATTTCATCCGATAATCCGAACAAAAGCGGCCGAGAGAACGCGCTTGAATAATCTCAACGGATAAGAAATGAGGCTACATCGCCGGTGCAAACACGAGAGGCGTTAGAAAATCGAATCAAGCGTAAACTCTATTAGGACCACTAGAAATTCATCCAACAACAATTCGCAAATTTTCACCTCTTGCTTCCGTTACCGTATCATAGCAGAGCAAACCGTTTTACAACTCGCCTGTTTTTCATTGCTTTATTACTTAACCTCATTATATCGACGTTCACGCTCGTCGCAAGCACAATCAGATTGTGCGGTTAAGTAAATTCTAAAAGGGCAGGCGGAGTTACGTGTAGGCTAATTATCGGGTTTCGTATCATCGTCTCCCTTTTTTTGCGTTTCTCTCATTATACTAATGGGGAGAACTTGAAAGTGGTGCGCAAGTTTTATTGTAGCCGTAACGTCGGCTTTGTGCGGGCGACCGCATTTCGGCTTACTTACGGCTTTACACGTTCGCAAGTACACACACACAGACACACAAAGGGAATACGCTTTTACCGTCTGCGCCTCTTCGCGGAAGTTATCCTTATCTGGACGTCGGATAAATGTGGATTTCATTTATTAGACACAATAACCAGCCGTAAAACGGGCTGCCGCCTTTTTCTTTTCGGTCGACTTTAGCGTTCTCGTTTCTCGATCGTCGTTAGTTTATCTGTCCGGCGACCTGAAAACAGGGAACATCATCATGCAGCAAATCACAGGCATGCCAGACGTTTAATCTCAATTATATTTCCACGATCGTTTTCATTCAAATTAGATAACAGGGTATTCATATATCATAGCTACACATACCCAATGCGTACGGCTATATACGGCATTTAACTATAGATCGCATAGGTCTGAGAAAAGAAGAGACCTTATCTGCAATACGTATTGTTGTGTACAGACTGAATTAGAAAAATGCAAAATGAAAATTAAAAATGAAAAATTAAATTAGCTAGCTCAACGGATAAAAATTTAAAAGGGCGCAAAAGAATAATTAAACTCAGAGTTACCCTCGCAAATTAAAACTAATCACGAAAAGTAAATAGTGGGTGAAAGAAATCTGACTTTCTTAAATACCCCAAAAATTGAAAAGGTTTAATCAAAAATAAAAGAACAAAATTTAGAATTACGTTAATTCACAATCAAAAATTTATTTTATATAAAAAAAAGCATTAAATTCAAATTGCAAAAAAAAAAACCATTAACATAGGGTTCAGGCCGAAATCAAAAACTGCATTAGACTCTAAATTACAAAAGGACAATGCTAAATCCTCTATCAAAGCAAAAAACAAATTTGTTCAAGAAGATAATCCTTTTTATATCAAATCAATCCACGTGGTTTCCAAATTAAAACAAACTAAATTAATCGTGGACAAATCAAGTAAATTTAGAAAAGAAAAATTAAATACAAGCGTAATGCTCCTATTCACCCAACCCGAGGTGATTAATAATTAAATACAAATCAGCAAAATTAAAAAAAACGAAAAATTAACTCTTTAAACTAAAATATCTTCCCGAACAAAAAATAATAAATGATCTTATATCTCTAAATTGTGCACACAACAAAATAATAACAATTATTATTAAACGAGTTCCTTGATGGACGAAATAAATTGAAATTAAACGAAACAATTCTCTAAATCAAAAGTATTAACAAAATGGCAGCAGTGAATATAAAAGTACAACTACTTACGCTTGTATCGATCTAGGAACTAGTTCTTACAATCGCGACCGCTGCGTACAGCGAAGTCGCACGGAGATCAGTCCGCCAACGGACGAAATCTCAAAACATAAATAACCATTAAATACTAGTTGAACGGCGCCAAAATATATATAAATGAAATTAATTTAAAACGACAGAACACTTAACTAAATAAATCATACAATCAATTCATTAACTAAATCTTATACAAAATAAAATATTTTCTGTGAAAATTTGCTCGAAACATTAACAAAGGCTGATAGGAGTAAACATGAAAACATCCGTGCAACTTAAAAAAAAAAAAAACTCTCGCGAAAACAAGGTGTCCACAGCAGTATGTATTGCATATGGTATGAGTAAAAGGATTGTATACCTGTTTACCGGTTAACCGGTAAATTGACCAAAAAACGTTCGGTAAACTTTCGGTAAATTACAAAAATTTACCGGTAATTCGGTAAATGAAAACTCCATACCAGAAATGCTTATGTACGAAATATTGGGTTTATAGATATTTAAAATAAAAAAAAAAGCAGGTAAGTCACAATATACCCAATTATTAATTTTATGGGAAATGTTTTTTGTTTAATTTTAATTTAAACTTTCTTGGGATTGAGAGCTGCTGTAATGTCCTAGAATAAAGAATATAGAAAAGGAACTGACTGAATTTTTTGATTAGAAACGTATAACCTCCATTCCACCGAGTTAGTCAGAAAGAAGAGGAATCAAAAAATGCTCCACCAAAAAAAAAGCAAAAAATTGAAAACAGAAGTTAAAAGAAAATAAGTCTCAAACGAGATAGATAACGAAAAGCAACGCCAAGAAAAGTGAGATTAATAGCCATTTGTTGCTAGGACGGTAGGAAGCAAAACACCCTACTTTTCCTACCTGCATTTGTCAACAAGTGGAATTTGAATTTCCTCCTTTTATGGTTTTTTTTTGTGTGGACTTTACTTATCTCTCGAAAAAAGTTGAGTTAGCATATGTGATTTGCGCTCTGACGTTTTTAAAGATTTTTAAAAGTTTAAAATCGTTTTTCTTAGAGTAAGTAAATGTCTCATTTTTTAATATTTAAAAATAATAATATATAAGAACAACATTTTACATATTTAAATTAATAGCAATTTTAAATACACCACATTATGAGAGGACATTAATGCAACATTAAAATTTGAATCTTCAATTATTTCTTTATTTTTAACAACTCATTAAAATAATTAAATACAAGTATTTATTACAAATTTCTGATATTATGCCTTAAGATTGTGCAAAATATGTATTATTTAGCCTAACTTCTAACCCTATTTTCTTGGGGAATCTCCATTAATGTCACACATGAAAAAAAAGTACCTGATGAATTATTAATATTAATGTAAGTTGTTACTTTGTCTTTAATATTTCGTGTGTCTGGACACTTTTTAATATTACTTTCATGACATGCTTTTAATAGCCCCAAACTATTGTAGTTTCCTCACAATAGTTTGGGGAAGAGAATTTATGAATCGACCACATTTCCAAAAAAATATTTTTTTATTATTAAAGCAACAGATTGCACCACTGGTAAATTTCAGTTAGGCATTTTTTTTTCTTGTTAATTGCACTTATCGTGTAAATACGAATGAAATGAGGGAATAGTTGATTGGAACAACACTTCGTAAACAAGGGAATTAAAAACTCAGTCTACGATTCCGCATGCACAGATTCTAAAAAAAATATTTTTAGGATTAATTCTTAAGCGGAAACTACAAATGACAAATTCTTCGAATGGAAATCTCTGCCCAAACCGAAGAGGTTGTGGCATCTTTGTTGCATGCTGTAAAGATATTATCTTTCGGGACGATTGTTTGATCAGTAATCTCGGGTGTTTTTTTTACTTTCCTAGACTTTTAAATTACTAGAAAAACAAAATAAAAAACTACATATGTATTTCTATAACAACTATGAAAAATATACGTATGTAAATGTAAAAGTAGTCTAACTAATATGTCTTTTCCCCAAACTGTGATAGTTTTTCCTACCGTTATTGTTATAATATGGTAAAGCATGCTATGAAAGTAATATATGGTGTTTAAAAAAATGCCGAGAAACACGAAATATTTAAGAGAAAATAACAACTATCCTATCAAAAGATGCAGTTCACATTTGACATTTTCTGTTAAAAACTAAAATTTTTTCACGTCCAGTATTTTTTTCAAGGTATTCCTCCGTTCTTTAACATATCATTGAGATGTCATTCAGGCCTGATGCCTTTCTAGATTTTAAATATTTGACAATTTCATTAAATTTAGCAATTGTTGGTTCTGATAATTCAGCAACGCTTTCTTTTTCTTCATTACTTCCGATATAAGCTTTACTGTTTTCGCTTTCTTCAGTTTCTGATGTGGTCTTTTATCATTTCATATTCATTGTTTTCTTCATTACTGGTTTCACAAAATATTTCTTTTATTGTTTTTTTGTAACCTTCAATGTCCTCTTCCTTGCCAGTTCTTGCCCATTTTAACCTTAAGTTCGGTTATATTTCTATGTTTCTTAATTATACACTAAATTCTTAATTTTCAAGAAAGGCCACCACACTGCGCACTTGTACCTATTATCGGATTTGATTTGGTGAAGGCAGCCATTTTACTTCATAAAATTTGTTTTAAAAAGAATGCAACCTCAGATGTATGAACAAACACGTGTTCACTGTTCGGCAGTACACAGCTTTGCTTAGATTGTTCAATTGCGGTATTTAAATTTTTTTTATACCACGTTATACATCATATTCTTCCACATTATTTTATTATATGTAATTACTTGGCTAATAAATCACTGTTATTATTATTACCATGGGTAACCATTGTTTAAGTAAATATTACTTTCTGCAACCTAAAAAATGTAATTAATTAAGACAACAATATGTTATATCTCAGCTTTCCACAATTATAACTTTACTATATTAAACTGAAACTATTACATAGTTAGGGTAAATCTGGGGATATATCTCTCATCTAAGCAAACGTCTGTATTGTGAGTAATTATTCACAACAGTGTCGTCTAAACTTTTGCACTGCAAAAATCTTAACTAAGTAGTTACTGAACGCACATTTTATTTTGTTATTTAGAGAATGCTTAAAAAATTGTGCTCCATGAAACTATTTTTATCCACATTGATAGTTAAACGTGCAAACGTACACATAAATGTATGCAAGGATCTATTATCCATTATATTGACGGTGACCACATCAAGTCTTAATTATAGTTGCCGGGCGTAGATTAGTTTGATGGAGCGCTATAACAAATCCAATATTAATCTACTAAGATTAGAACGTAGCAAACTAGCACGTACCCCAAGAGACAGGAAGTGTCTGGCAGTGTAACGGGTGACCTGCTGCCTGTATAAGTAGATACATACATAACATACATAGGTATAACTACAGCTTTATACGGAGTGCCTCATTAACTATGTATCATTTAGTTATTTCTCCGATTTTTTTTTGAGAATTGTAAACTGTGAAATGTGACAATTTTATTTTTGACGGTGATTTCAAATTCAATTAATTAATTAGCGATGTCTTCTTCAACAATATCGCATTTTGCGGACGATCCAATTGTTATAACCGCCGAGGAAGAGGACCAGCATATATGATAAAGAAACGTAGAGAAGAATATTAATCGTGGAGTTGGAAATGAAAATAGAAAAAAAATATCTGGCAGTAGCACCAAATAGGTACAGAAGAATTGGAAATTTTGAGTTGTGGTATAAAAGCGAAGAATTTATATATGTTAGCTTCATTTTCAGTAAAAGCTTAAAGCTAGGGAAACAACTCGTAGGATAAATCAGGAATTTAAACGTATACCTAAAATAACTAAATAGGATATAGTGCCTAAAAGATTGGGGAATTGTATAAAACATATAGGTAATATACCAAACTAATATGGAAGAAATCACACTCTATGGTTCACAAACTTGAAACATTTCGAAAAAAAGGAAATTCTTG
>RXPK01001820.1:0-73856 GCA_004143645.1 Protaetia brevitarsis
ACATAGCAAAATTGAGCATTCCAATTTATTCTTATAGAATGCCATGACATGTTTCAATTTTGCTTACCTCGTATCACCACAAAACTTAAACACACCCACCGCAACAATTAATTACACAGTTAACCCCTAATCTGCCTAATCTATACTATTGAAACGTATAACAAGTAACGGAAAAAAACGAATTGAAAACGCTTGAGTACGCACGTGCGCAGTATGATTCTATGTACCTAATCCGTAACCATCAAACAGTAATAAATCATATCAACACCGGCACCGTACATGAAAGAGTGTTGTGTTACGTTCGAACTTACAATATTACAAATAATATAATACAAAACGCGAGATATAGAAAAGTTACAGCGGTCAACTTAGATACTAATTAAATCAATTAGATATTATATGATCTAATTAATCCTTAAATATCATTTTAAATAGGATACTACTACTTAATAATGTAGCATATTACCCCATTTTATATTATGCTCTTACGCACCAAATGTACAAAGCCAAGAAATTCCAATCTTTTTTTTATGAAATAATATTTTACGAGAATACCCAAAGCCAAAATATTTTTTCGCAGTTATGAAAAAATACTTGGAAAACAATTGCAAATAAAATATTATTAATGCTACATGAACATATATATTTTTTAAAGGTTTTTTTCTGATTATTTTCTATTATAGATTTTATGCAAATATTAATAAACTAATACTCAAGAAAGATTAATTATTTTAAAGTATTTATAAAAAATGAAGTAAAATATAGTTGGTCCCTGGGCACTCCCTAGGTGAATGGGCAAGTTCCTTCAAAATGCGCAAAGTAAAGTCAGTAAGTGTGCTATTAAAAATTGCATAGTGCGAAGCATGTAACACTGTTCACATAATAAGCATTTTGATAATTTTTAACATAGAAAGATACGTAGTATATGCTCAGTTGAAAGCTATTCAATAGATACACTTTATAATTATCAACGGTTACTAGAAAAAAAAAATTTATTAAACACTGTCAATACACACACTTACCCACAAAATGGGGAAGGGGTTAATTGCTTCCGCATCTTTATATTATAATGCATTATGCTTGTTCGGCCAAGAGTGTAAACAGACTGATGCCTGTTATAATAAGTAGGATATATTCACAAATATTCAAGTTATACACGTTAGGAAATGCACAGTTTTGTTTGTAAAAACTAGTATGAAGTTTAGTACATTAGTTTATAACAAGAGACGTCCGTTTTCAATTTAAAAATAATTAGCAAACTACACACTTGCCCGGTACACACCTTACCTGACTTTACCTTATATGATTCTTTGCCTTATTAACGAAAGGTGAAGCAATTTCTTTCAATTGGTCGAAGTCTGTACCATATAATTGGATAACAATTTATTTATTTTTGAAACTATTTTGTAAGCTCTCTTAAAATTCCAAGCCCAATGTCGTGACGCTTTAAAATTTTCTAAACCAGTTGTTAGTTTCTAATTCTCATCGCTGGACGTCGAAGTAATGAATAATATGCCACCTAAATAAAAACTATTTTCAAATTCGTTGTATACGACTTGATGTATATTTAGCAATTTTATTGCTTCTCCCCGCCCAAAAAAATAATCTCACAGTACTATAGCATAATACAAGTAGGTAAACATTGAAATATTAGTTTTAAAGATTATTTTCTATGTAACTCCAGTCCTTTAATTTACTTAAAATGCGCAAATTTGATTTAATAATAATTACTAATACTCATATCAATGTAAAAAAAATCATTTCAATGAAATGAAACAAATAATTGAATTGTTATTAATTATCTCTTATAAAAATTGTCATTTTTAACATATTGCAGTAAATATATTTTTATATATTATCAGCTGTTATATGAATATATGTAATAGTTATCATTGAAAATGGTTTAGAAGCTGTATATAAGTACGAGCTGGCTAGGCAGCTGCCAACAGCTTTCTCTTTCACTCTAAATGTCATCCCGAATATATGGACGACGCCGTCGAATGGAATATTTGTTAATTTTGATGTGCGCATGTTTCCAACTCAAATCGGCAATAGGCGAACGGTTTGTCGACTAGTTCGCTAAACTCGTAACTGCCATCCAGGAGTTGCCAAACTATCAGTTGGAATTCGGCGAACGGCGAATGTTGTGACCTACCTTTATTAGGTTTGTTCGTTTTGGCACTAACGTCACGCAGCGAAACACAGCCGTAAGCATTTCTGTTCGATTTGGTGGCAAAGCATTTATGCGAAAAAAAGCATGATGCAATACCAATGCCAGAATTAAGTTTTTGCAACTGAATGTCGTTTGAAAAAGAGTTAATCGTTCGGCACAAGTGTTGGATGATACCTCTACCAGACCAAAATATGCAAAAAAATACAAACTGGCTTGCAATCTATTTAAGAAATGCACCGAAGAAGAAGCGAAGAAACTAAGTCGACACCAATACCACCTAATATAAAAGTATTTATTTCATATCTCTTGATCTTTGTAAATATCTTTCTTATGTCGTTTCATTTATTTAATGTGAATAAAAATCAAAGGTTATATGTTCTCCCTGAGTCGATGTCAATAAATATTACTACTAATATCATTACCTCTGCAATAGTATTATCACAACTGGGAAGATTAGTATGAATATGTAAGTTTGGATTAGATTCAGACATAAACGGCAATTATTTCCCGCTACAAACGCAATCCAGACCACTTGTGGGTCGCTGTGAACACCCGTGATTGAAGGATTAGCTAAACATTTCTTTTCTGAAGTTTGAGTGCTAGTGAATAAGTCAAATTGTTATATCTATGGACGGTATGACCGGGCAGTAATAATGGACAGCTATAACTTTTTTAATAAATATTATATTTTTCTTTATCTCTATTATCAACTAGCATATAACTACCTTCACTGGTTCATTGAACATTGGATATAATTTGTAGGGCACACTTACATACATATGCTTTCCTGTTAAATAACTGTTAAATCATCATGCATATCTACGGTACTAGAATACATTAGGTGTTAACCTAAATCTTTTCGATCTACATTATCGTATTTTTTTTTTTTTCTAAATTGGGTCAATATGGGGAAAGTTTGTCGATACGAACAAACGGCATACGCTTTACGTTCCCCCACATTGACGTGACGTCAAATTATCAGGGCACGGCAAAGTTCCAGGACTTATTTCGAACTATCCGTTACTGTCAAAATCGCTGCGGTCGTGACTGTGTCGGTTATAATTTTCTTTTTTTTTCTCGTTCTCATATTCCATCCGAGGATACAATTTGCGAGCTAAACAATTGTCGTCCTCGTCTACCCACATTACCATACCATCGCCGCCACCATTTCCATACACACGCCGGGAGGCGAGAAATAAATTCCGCGATAAAAAAATTATGACAGGCAACGTGTAAGACAAAGTTTCGCGAGGGTCTTAGCTCGCCATCCCGTCCCCTCTCCCCCGCCCCCTTCCGCACCGCCGCCCAACGTCAGCTCCTACCCCCGCGCCCCCACGAGGCCCGCGCGACCCTCGTCGCCCCGCATCCTTTACACAGCCTCATACGCGACTTGATAATTAACAAAAAAATCGTTATCGCGGGTAGCCGTGCCGTGATGCATAAACGGAGGATCTCTCCTTACGTTCGCGTCCGTCCTTTTCTCTCGCTCTATCTCGCTCTGTCTCTTCCTCCCACCCTCCTCCTTTTTCCTTTCTCCTTTCTCGGCCTTACGAGCGCGATGCTAGCTAGCTGTCCTCCTCTCGCCCTTCGGATGCCCCACACGGACGCCTCTCGCTCTCCGGTTCTTCGTCGTAGCGTCGCTGCCCCTCGCCCCCCCACGTCCCCTACGTAACTTTGCCGCTGTGCCTCCGTTCGTCTCATCAACGAAAGCGCGCGTCCCCTTCGCCGTCACACACGCTCGCTTCCAGGGCAAGCTTGATTGTCATTATGAGGGAGTTTTAATAAGAAAAGTATTGATGTTCGCTTTTTAATGCACGTATTCTTATTCTTAACGCAGTGTCGCCGCCGTACCCCGCCGCCACCGCCGCCGCCAGTGTTTTCCCCCTCCCCACCCCCGCGCGGCGCTCGTCCGTCTCCGTAGCTTTTTCTTACTCCCCTCCGTCACATACGCGGGGCGCTTGATTAACATTACAAGGGTGTTTTAATAAGAAAGTATTGATTTTTTAGAATTTTAATTTATGCATGTATTCTTCTTCTTCTACTTCTTGTGCCTCCTCCGCCGTTCTCTCGGGGCTCTCACGCATACTGCGCGTCGGGGATTCGTTCGCCCCGGCTCGTTCGGCCGCCGTGGGGGTGGCGTAGATGAAGGCGCGAGGAGGGTGTTTATTATATCTCGTGATGAATAATTAGAATGTAAGGAATCGATGTGTTTTCTTCGCCCGGCGGACGGAGGGGCGCTCGCCGTATTTTTGCCTTTAACGTTTTAAAGACGTGATTACTCTTTTTCATGCGCACGTCGTCGGCGAATATATTGTTTGTCGGATCGCGATGAGTTTCTTCGATATTCGACCTAATTAATTCGGAATAATTTCTCGACGAATATTTGCACGAATAATCAAATTGCTTATACAGGGTACACTGAGAAAATAGATTTTAATGTTTTTTTTCATTAAGAGATTTGTATTTATACCAAATAAAACTAATATTTGGAATGACACACATTCGAATCACATTTTTGGAATAACAATATTTTTATATAGTTTTAATAAAAATTTAGAAGTGTAGTATTCGATTCTAAAAAGTAAATTATAGGGAATGTGCTAGATGGATATAACACAGTAAGGACATACTCGCAAAAATCCAAATGTTCTTGAGTGGTCCGTTTTGAATGACCTTCAAGCCCAGTAGTGTTGTGATGAACGTAGCTTTCATTCATATGTACACTGAGAGAACAAAATGTGTTAAGTTAACAAAAAAATTGTCTATCCAACAAAAACATTAGGTTAAATATAGTCAAACAAAATTTTTTGTCAAGGTAACGAAATGTGATTGTTACTATAATTGTGTAGATTAGACAATATTTTTAGCATTGTCTTAACAATCAAGGTAATTTTGATCTGAATCTTTGAAATTGTTCCGGGCAACAAGTGCCTTGGGTTAAACAAACAGTTTTATTTGATGTTAGTTTACCAAAAGAATTGATTAACTTACTTAAATTAGAAGTTAGTTAGCTTGACTATTTACTTTTGTTTGTAGTAAATATGTACAGTTGTTAAATCAACGAAATAGGAATGTTGTTCCTATAAAAACAAATACTCTCTTCAACCAAAAAAATGTATTCATTTAAATATGATTTTTTGGTTAAATTAATGATCGTTTGGTATGGAATAATCCTCCGTATATTGCGTTATACTGTACCTATACATTTAGTTACCCTTATACAGATGCATATTGTGGTTGTTCAAGCGAAAATTAATAAGTTCAAATTGATTGAAAAACTGGAACCAGTTCCTCAAGTCCCCAATCCTTCAATTTCCCAGCAACATCCATATCTTTATTAGGACGCACTCACTCTAACTGCCTTAAAGGTAATAATGCTGACTAACATAATTATTATCGCAAACAACCCCGAAACACAGAACATCTAATTCTTATTGCGCAGCTACACTTGCATATATAGCCATAAGTAAAAACATTATCATTTTCCGCAACTATTTTATTAGATAAAACATAAATTAAGTTTGGATTAAATGATAAGAACAAATTATAAATTACAAGATTTTAATTCAAAAAATATTTCCATTAAAAGATGCCCGACAACAGAAGTATATATATTCCTGGATATTTCATTTTAACCTCCATTAGGATCAAGTTTTATAGGTTGTTTAGTGTTTTAGGCGCAGGAATGATTATTATATAGATTTTTTTTTGAACTGTTACATTAATAATTTCTTTTACCTCTTCAAACTGCCAATTTAAAAGAAACGGATGCATAAAGGCACATGTATGTTTGTAACCTAAGGTTACTACCGTAGAAATAAGAGATAAGTACATAGTGTTGTCTTGGATACTTTTCTGTCATGTTAATGCACATTTTGTTTCGTTTAACAATACATAACAGATCATGCTATGCATTTACATTAACAAAGTGAATTTGTTAAAGTAAATATTTATGTTTGTCAATATATGCTAGTGTAAAGTTTTCCTTCAACAATTATGACTTGGTCAATATAACCAAATATTTTTAATTCAATGAAACGAAATATTTTGTTGCTCTTCATGTTAACAAATGGTATGTTGTTGAGCTAACAAAATATTATCAATCATTTTTTGCAGTTGTTGTAACCTTTTATTTTGCTCGATTTGATTAAAAAAGTTGTTGATATAACAATATTTTTTCAACAAAATGGTTTTTGTTAATTTAATGCATTTTGTTCTCTCAGTGTATAGCTGTGCGTGAAATTGCAATGTGAAGCCGAACGAATGAAGTGAAGCTATTCTCAAGTTGCTTCACGGCGTGATGTATAGTGTAGGTGACGATGCCTTACCGTCATTCGAGGTAGATATTAGGTAGTGCGTGCGCAATGCATATAGTCACTGAGAATAAGTCTCGTTTCACTCTTTTCGTCGGTTCACACTGCAATTCACGCGTGAAGGCAATATGAGAAATTTGCTTCATGCACAACGCTTCATTCACTTCACGCAAAGAATGAAATTACTGCTTGAAGCTCTGCTATATACGAAGGATCTGCGGTGAATGAACGGGCGACGCTTCCTTTCGTGCAACGCTAAGCAGTTCAAACTGTTGCCGAATTTAAAACGTGTATTAGAATAATTCTATATTTTAAAAGGAAGTAGGAAAAATAGATTAAAAAATACACAAATTTATGCGTTTTTTATTCTGATTTTGTTGCAAATATTTATGAACAGTTTATACTAATAAAAAACACGATTCCAGTAAAATAATGTTTGATTAAGTGATACATATATTTGCAGGTGCTTTACGATAATTATGTTCATATTCTTTCCTTTTTGTGAAATAAATCTTTGTTCATATTTTTATAGTGTAAAATATTCTTCCAGGAATAAATATGTTGTGGTTCTTTCTCAAATAAACTAATAAAAATGCAACAGCCTCGGTGGAAGGGAGTTTCAAATTTCTACCACGAATAACAATAACTTTTAATTAGGGTTCAGAGGTATAACTATATCATTCTGTGCGATACAAAGATTGTTCCTTTTTATTCGACTACTTCATTTTTAGCATCCGACCCTGCACTGACTTGTCAACAATAATGTTCCGGGGTGCACAAGTGGATACAGTTCAAACGTAAACTATATAATATCGAAGTGTCTATAATGTGAATAAATGCCATTAAAATTTATACCAGTATAATGCAGTTCAAACCAAAATCACATTATTTTAAAAAGTGAACATAAAATGGATTGGGTTCATTATTGCGATAAATAGCAATCTAGCAACAATCTAGCTTAAAATGTGTATCAAACAAATAGATTGATTTAATGTGACCTAGGAATATCTGCAAAACGATAATAGTTCTTCTTATTCATGTACTTTCTTAATTCTTGTCATGTCATATATATTAGATTCATTTGGCACTCCCAAGAAACTGCGACCATCCTTAGCATCACAATTTATCTTGCGGAGAGTGACTAACAACATGATACCCATTGTGTCCTTCTTTCACGGTTTATTTATTTTGTTCACTTAAACCTAACATTATAATATACAGTGAGGTCGTAAATGGTCCCCTCCCCCCCCTGATAACTTTTGAATGGTATGAGATAGAGCAATGAAATCAACAACCAAGTGAATTAGAGATAATTTGAGATTTTGCTATAGAGATACGCACATGGGCTTCTGATGTAAAATATGAGGGCGTAGCTATCTTTAAAATTTAAATAGGAAGTAATTACATTTAGAAGCTCATTTGGAAGACATTTCTATTACTTTATGGTAATACAAACAGTTTCATGATTTTCGAAATTTTTACCAACTTATCCAAGGACAAAAATACTCCAAACTGTGGTACTGGAAATGCTGCAAACTTCTCCTAAAACCCTCACCACAAACTGCACTAAACTGGACGTACGTTTCAATAGCAAAGCTATCATCATCAGCAGAATGATGATGATAGCTTTTGCTATTGAAAACGTACGTCCAGTTTAGTGGCAGTTTGTGGTGAGAGTTTAGGAGAAGTTTGCAACTTATCCAAGATAAATATTGGAGTACTTACGTTACTTTTTCTATAGCCCTCGTATAAATATTGTGGTTTTATGTGACTTAGGAAGCGATTGCTGTAAAATAATGACATATTTTAAAATATGACGTTTTTTGCAAAATAGCAAAAGTGTCTTATCTGTCAGTGTATGTTGTCATGTGTGTGGGTGTCTATGTTACAGATTACTGTAACTTACAGGTTTCTGTACACTATATCCAAAAAGCGAATTACGAGGGCTATAGAAAAAGTAACGTAAGTACTCCAATTATTAATCTTGGATAGTTGGTAAATTTCGAAAATCATAAAACTGTTTGCATTACCATAAAAGTAATAGAAATGTCTTCCAAATGAGCTTCTAAATGTAATTACTTCCTATTTAAAATTTTAAAGATAGCTACGCCCTCTATTTTACATCAGAAGCCATTTGCGTATCTCTATAGGCAAAAAATCTCAAATTATCTCTAATTTCACTTGGTTTTTGTTTCATTGCTCTATCTCATACCATTCAAAAGTTATCAGGGGGGGGGGGACCATTTGCGACCTCACTGTATAAGAAAGTATGTAAATGTTATGGCCACTGACCACCGATCTTACTTTTTACACAAGAATATCATGGTGCATTAAATGTTTTTAAAACAGCAGGGGTAATTCATAACTAGTACAATGCATAAAATAAATAAATAAAACAAGTAAATCATGTAGATTAAACCGATGAGTAAACTAATTTGTGTAGATACAAACGTAAACAATAACAAACTGCCATTTTGGGAAGCTGTTGTTTGTGTGAATTTGGTTTAGAAATTTTGACCCCTATGACTTATCCATCGTCCTTACTCGGTGTACTGTTTGGTGCATTTTTTTTTTGCGTGGTTGTTTATTTCATTTGAAATAAAGTACGCACATGCGAGTTAGTCCTTGCCTAAAAGTGACATACCTACATGTATCATATTTTTATGGTATTCGTGTTCATTATAAAAGTTATAGATATAGGTGTACCATAGTTACGACCAGCCATCGCGAAGGAAACTTCGACTTCGCCGCCGAAGATGTTCGCCGCAGTTGTGAACGAAACGTACGGAAGTAATTCCACAAGACCATGGCTCAATAGCCCGGAAAAACTTTTTACAATGATATAGAACTATTTGACCGTAAGCACCTATTACCCTGATTCACAAAATTCAGGCGCGTTTATTTTAACTAAAAAAAAGTCTGCTTTGATGCAATTTCAATAGTATCATCATGAGAGGGGTAATTACACAAAAAAAAGAAAGGAAGAAGAAAGATGAGTATTTGTCTTTAAATCTAAAATTTTGTTTTACTAGTATGTTTCGCTGGCCGATTGGAATTGGAGGGGAATAGGGGTATTTATTTATCCGTCCATCATATCCGTATACAAGGGATGGGGGAGTAGGGGTAATTATTCCCCCATCTCTTGTATACGCGCCTGACAGAATCCGTCCATTAAAAATCCTTAAGCTATACATGGGGTGGGGAGAATAGGGGTAAATCCGTCCATTTACTAGTATGTTTCGCTTGCTCAAGTGGGATAATTACCCCTATTCTCCCAACCCCTTGTACAGCTTAAGGACTTTTAATGCACGGATTCTGCCCGCTTAAGTCAGGCGCGTATACAAGGGGTGGGGGATAATTACCCTTATTCCCCCCACCCCTTGTATACGCGCCTGATGCCCCGTGCCCTATGCCCCTTGCAATGATACCACGATTTTGTTAAGCATAGCTACTTATGATCTATTTAGAAAAAGTAACTTCATCTATGTCGTGTTTCCGGCTCTATCGAAAGTCATGGCCAACTTATATTAAAAATAGAAACCCATACTTTTTACTATATTTTTAAGTTCTACTAGACATTTTAAAATTAATTTTATGAAACATCTACCTAACTATCGGCTACCGTTTCTGAGTTATTTTGGCTTTTGTGAAAAAAAGCACAAAAAAAAAACATGATGCATTAAATGTATACCAACTATACAGTAAACAGCTAGAGGATTTTTATATTCACTATGGAGGGTGTGGGTCGTCTACTATTTAACCAAGCAATAACAAGAGACAAAATTATACAATATACAATCTAGGAATTGATTTGGGGTAATTCTTTGTACTAAAAGTATTTTTTCAAAATGGAGGCGCCGCGATATTACAGTTGTGATAACGATGTACACTATGTTAAAAATTAAATGCGAATGAAGGTGCGTTCTAGGTAGCCAACCAATCTACCAGTCATTTTGTCGACGAATATCTTTAAACCATATTGATAAATATTCAATACCATGCATTTTATTGTCGAAACTAAGACGTTGTAAGCATTAGTGTCGGAATAATTTTCCTCTTGTTTGAAACCACCAGCGGCCAAAACTTGACGTTTTGTGACGTGAATGTGACAAAGCATTATTATACCTATTTGCAGTTGATTGGACGGAAATACAACGAATCAATACCAATAAAATTCACATGGATCCATTCAAATAACAATAATTATTCAGAAGAAGCAAATGTCGCGCACCTATGTCAAAGATATATAAAAAAATGTTCTGCAACAGGATTGGTTTGCAACAATAGTAGCGCTGTTTTTCTGGAATAGATTTACTTTAATAAGCAGTATTGAGTAATCACAAATGTTTTATATATCTGCTGACAAGTAGTAATAGACCCGAATGGACCAAATAGTAAATGTTCTTTACCATTTTTTTTTTAAATTGACTGTTTACGTTTATAATAATTGATAATGCTTTTTTTATATAAATTATACCTAATTTATTTTTATTTGACATTTGTTAGATATATTTAACCGAACCAAATTAACTTTTGCTTATATGTTTTCATTAAGGGTAAGTAAATTCTCTAAAGTAATTTCAAAATGGAGTTTACCTCGTATTATCTGAAATTATCACAAATGTATTTTTTACTTCCTGTGCGCCACGCTAAAATTTGAAATATTCAAACAACTGATAGATTCCACTTTTACCTTCCAATCTCTAGATAAATAATGTACAAATTGTTGAATTATATATAATTATTGATTCTCAGTAAATAAAATATTTGTAATTATTCAATACCGCTTATTAAAGTATATCCAATGTATGTATGTCCATTCCCAAAAAAAAGGCGCTATCTTGTTGCGGAACATGTTTTTTGTTACATCTTTGACATACGTGGGCGACATTTACTTCTTCTGAATAATTATTGTTATTTGAATGCATCCATGTGATTCTTTTTCGTATTTATTCGTTATTATACACCTTTACAGCTCGCTCTGGGACAGTTTCAAACACGGAGAACATTAATGCTTACCCATCTTAAATGGGTAATTTTGAATACTTATGAATATGGTTTAAAGGTATTTATTGAAAATAAAGGCTTTAAGTACACAATCAAATAAAAATGGAAAGGAGGAGATAGATAGAAGTTTTAGAAGAACTGTGTATTATTGTCATATCTATATGACTTTGTTAGATTGGTTGCCTACCTAAAACGCCCCTTTCATTCGAATTTAATTTTTAACATGGTGTACCATAGTTATTAACAGATTGGGCATTTCAACAGCTGATATAGAATTATTTGACCGTAACATACCTACTAAGCAGGGTGATTCACGGAATCCGTCGATTAAAAGTCTTTAAGCTTGTAACGATATCTCGATTTTGAAACTACGAAGATAAGCATAGTTAACTATGATCTATTTAGAAATAATAACTTCATCTATGTTGTACTTCCGGTTATATCGAAAATCATGGGCAACTTTGATATTAAAAATAGAAACCCATACTTTTTACTTCATTTTTAAGTTCTACTAGATATATAGAACTATTTGACAGTAAGTACTTGTGCAGTGTGATTCACGCAATCTGTTGATTAAAAATCCTTAAGCTTGCAATGATATCTCAATTTTGAAACTATGAAGGTAAGCGTAGTTAACTATGATCTATGGCCAGTCATGACCAGATTTTGATATTACAAATAAAAACTTTTTTTTAATGCATTTTTAGGTTCTACTAGGCATTTTAATTTTATAAAACATCTATTCACCTATTGGCTACCGTTTCAGAGTTATTTTGGTTTTTGTAAAAAAAAAGAAAGCACAAAAAATATGATGTATTAACTGCATATACCAAGTACGCAGTAAAAAGGTAGAGAGTTTTTATGTTGACTGTGGAGGGTGTGGGTCCTCTACTATTTAACCAAGCAATAAAAGTAAACAAAATTATACAGGGTCTCCCCACAATCTAGGGTTGATTTGACGTAACTTCTTAGTACTGTTGCTGTGTGTTATTTAGCCAAAACATATTATTTTTTCGGTTCTAATTTGTTAGAAAATGGCTGAGAATTAAAAAACAATGTTTCTATTTCATGTGCCGTGAGCGATTAACCTTCGCGATCGGTTAATCGTCGTGATCGATTAACCGCCGTAACCGGTTATTCGGTTAAAATGCACAGCACTACTGTATACATGGTTGGGTTAGAAAGAATATATTTCTTTTTTTGATAGTTTATGCGAATGGCAAAATGTTTAATACGAACCGCGATATTTTTCTTTCACGATGTAGTTTTCCACGTTTTTGTTTATAAAAGCCGGAAAGATTAGCACTTACGATTACTTGCCTCTCCGCCTAGAACGTCGCTATTCATTTATCAAGTGAAACAACGTTTTCCTAGACGTTAGTGTAGAGATTAAAACTTAAAATAAACAAAATAACCCATAAAATAAGCATTTTCAAAGTTGTTGGCTAAAGTCCCTAAAATACACATTCCCAATATGTTAAGGAATCGAAACACTATGCTCTAAGAAGCTGTAAGCAAAACCTTTAACGGCAATTAATCTACAAACTTTCGCAGTAAATCTTCATTCGAATTAGAATTAATTTTTGAAATGTAATACACATTAATGTAAGCGTATGCAACTAAGAAAAATATTGCAATTTGAAACGATATACTTCCTAGAATTGACTATTCTTTCGTAGAAATGAATTTAAAGGGAAACCCCAATATCGTTTTTTAAGCATTTTGCTATTTTTGTTGCACAAATCATTCTCTAAAACTGCAGATGTTAAACAATTAATGCACGGCCTTATGATCTGATATCTGTTTAACGGAAAATACGGTTATCGGTTACTGTCTACTACTTTCGAAGGATCGTGTAGTGTTGGTGATATGAGTGTTTATGTGGAAATTTTTCTTAACCCTAAACCTACCAAGGTGTGCTTTTGAGGCACAATTGATTTTGAAATTGCTGGAACTTTGTAAGTTAACTGCCCACAGACTGGAGGATTTTTGTATTCTCAAAATAAACTATTTAACACAGAACGACATAAAAAATTTTTAAAAATATTTTCCTATTTTACTAAAAAAATTAAACATAATTTACCGACACGTCTCCCAAGGTGTGTCTTTGAGGCACACTGTTATTATACTATAAAATGCATTGCTACGTTATTTAAACTAGTATGTGGTAAATCCCCCGTAATAGATATGCTTTATATTTCGGGACTTTCCCCTTGTATGTAAGAACTTCCAGTTGCATATGAAGGGAATTCCCTAAATGCGTTTTGCTAAAACAGTCAGCTTACAAACTGCATTGCTATCAGTGTATTTGTGACTTTCCTAACGAACGCATTGGCCTTTTAGGTGTTTATTGGTTAATTTTATTTCTTTTACCTAGTGGAGAGTATAGTATAGACCAGGTAAGCAAAATAAAGTTTGATTGACCCCAGTAAAAATAGATTTGTTGTTTTATGCTTATTTGGTTTTTGAAATGTATGCAGAAAGTATGACCGATTGGTTGACTGACCGACGCCGGCCACTAACTGAAAAGGAGCTCGATGCATTGTACGAAAGTGATGAGGATTTGGAAGGATTGTAAATGATGGTGAAGATGAAGAAGAGCCAAATGACGAAACCTCTTCTAGTGAAGCGGATTATCAAGAAACTGGCGATGAAGAAAGCGATGAACAAGAAGGAAGTTGACGATAGTGATGCTAATGATGAACCGCCCGGCCATTCGCAAACTTTTATTGGAAAATATGGTACCGAGTGGAATGCCACGCCCGATTGCCAAGGGAAAAACACGTGCACACAACATAATTACAACAGCTTTGAACAAAGTGAAACTTCCACCTGGAGTGCATGTTGATACTCCTTGTGACGCATTCAATTTGTTTTTGATGATACGGTTATTGGTATTGTGGTTACTTTCACTAATAAGGAGGCTGTTCGTATTCTTGGCGATTTGTGGAAACCAGTTGACGACGTTGAAATCCGTGCTTTCTTGGGCCTTTTGATTACCTGCTGGAAGAAATAAACAAGGAATGGTGGACTATAATGAGCTATGGAATCCTTTATATGGAAATCCTGTTTATCGAGCGTGTATGTCACGAAATAGATTTACTCAATTACTAAGATTTATTC
Organism: Protaetia brevitarsis; assembly: GCA_004143645.1. NCBI lineage: Eukaryota > Metazoa > Arthropoda > Insecta > Coleoptera > Scarabaeidae > Protaetia > Protaetia brevitarsis. Next base: position 14,617 of record RXPK01001820.1, read on the forward strand.
GTTTTGACGATAAAGCGACCAGAACCCTCGAAGGCACAAAGGACAAGTTGGCACAATTAGGGACCTGTGGGACCGTGTTAATACAAACTTGCTGAATATTATCTTCCTGACAGTAATCTAACCATCGATGAACAACTGGTGCCTTTTAGAGGTCGTGTATCTCCGGACAGTACCTGCCAAGCAAGCCAGATAAGTACGGTATGAAAATTTGGTGGATATGCGATAGTGGAACTAGTTATCCGTTACGTGGTATACCGTACTTAGGAAAAAAGGTCTCAACAGAGCAGAAACTTAGCGCAAAAGGGTTGAAGACCTTTGTGAACCTTTTCTGAGAACTAAAAGGAATATTACGTTCGACAACTTCTTCACCAGCTACGAGCTTGCATCCAGTTTGCTTACCAAAGGCCTAACTTGTGTAGGAACGCTCAGAAAAAAATAAGCGCTGCATACCACCAATTTTTTTACCTCACAGGCGACGGAATATTGAAAGCAACTTGTTTGGTTTCCAGAAGACAATGACTTTGGTATCTTATGTACCTAAGAAAAATCGCTGTGTCATATTATTATCTACAATGCACAACGACTCCACCATTGATGAGGAAAATTAAAAATAAATCTGAAATCAATAGTACTACAATTCCACGAAAGGAGGGGTGGATACACTTGATCAGATGGTACATACATATTCAGTGAAACGCAAAACTAATAGGTGGCCTTTGGTCTATTTTTTCAATATAATTGATTGTGTGGAGTAGCTTCATTTGTCATTTGGAGAAATATCCATCCTGACTGGCAATATTCCAAAAAACGAAGACTTCGCAAAATTTTCTTACGAGAAATTACAACAGAATTAGTACTGGGGCAAAATTAGACGTCGTAGTTTGAGTGGCTTGCATAAAAGTCAATACTTCATTGATACAAACTACGTTGAATCAAGTACCAACCACAGGGGAGTCTTCGGCTCGAGAAGTAAGAAAACGAAAACGGTGCTATATTTGCCCATCAAAGAAAAGCAGAATGTCAACACAGTTATGTGATAAGTGTAAGCAAACGGTTTGTGGTGAACATTCAGAGAAAATACTCACGTGCACAAATTGCAAACTACATAAATAACTTTCAAATATTTTACTATCTTGTGCTATTTTTAAATTATATCTTCTGACACACAATATTCTTTCTATATGTTTTAATCTTACTGTATACCTACTACATGAAATAAATAATGCATATTTTGCTATTATTTACATCAACAATGTGTACAAATAGATGTGTGCCTGTGAGGCACACCTTGGTAGGACACGTTACGATAAAACGTTGGTAGGACTAGGGTTAATTGGAAATATATTATACCAAATAGTAATTTTGAACAGATCTGGATTTCAGTTACTTTGTCCGGTGATTTCATAATTGGATGTGGTTTTAACGAGTTAGAATTATAGCTAGTTAATTATATGTTGATGTCGAATAATTCCTTGTGTCTTACACACTTTTCGGCTACTTTGCTAGTTGTTATTGTTGTTTCGACTACATCTATCAGAGTTTTTCTTTTAGAATTTTCTGATTACGATGGTGTATTTTGTAGGATGTTGTTGTTGGCCACATGAATGTCTGATCACTTTGCGCGAGATTTTATTAATTCGGGACAATTGTTTCGGGAACGCGTGGGCTCCCATTATCAATCGATGATCAAATGAATTAAATAAAGAAAGAAAATAGGAAAAGACCTATAAGCTAAACATGCAACGTTGTCTTCCTCTACACAGTAAAAAGTTTCTGTAATAATACAGTAATAATCCTGTTTTATTTTACAGTATTATTACTGTAAGGAAATTTTCACAGGAAAATTACTGAAGTTTTATAGTTTCTCAGTAAATAAGCAAACAATTAATGTAAAAGTCAAAGACATTGATGTAAATTTCTGGCAGCGTTTAAATACATTAAAAATGATCCTTAAATTAGCAGCGATCATAAGTGGCGAGAAACATGATGACGCGATGCTTCGCAGTGCTCACGCAATAGTCTATTTTTAGTGCTGATACGATAGGTACTTGTGAGTACTTGTTACTTGCTCTCCTGTGTAATATTAATCCAAAAAGAATTTATCAAGAATAGCCCTAGTGCTCGGAGGATCGAAATGTTGTGCTGGATGGGTGTAAAGTGACTCCATAATCACGATTGGGTGTTTTTTTTTTTGTCGCTGACCATGTTTTCTACACTTTTTTCTCAAAAAAAGATGCGATTTTTAGGTTATGTCACCACACAAAACACGCCGAAATCTTGAAAAAAAAAACGCATTTATCAACCAATAGCTGTAATTACCGAGTACTAAATTGTTGAAACTACTTTATTTTCATGAAATAACACCTTTTCATGTAATTTTTTTGTCCAAAAAAGAATACGTTTAAATTCGCAATAAGTGTCCTTAGACTAGGGTTTTTATGTTGGTACGTTGGTCATCACAAAGGTGTCACAGGATCACGGTTGTTGTCTGTAACTGTGCCTTGATAACGGAAGTATTATATGCAGGTTATGGTATTAGTTTAAATGTAAAAATAAAAAAAAGATTAACAAAAATGGCACTGCAACAACATTATTCTCTCGTCCGATCACTGAAAGTCCAACAGTATCGAGCGCAATTACCCTTAAATGAGTTCCCACTCAGAAACACAGCGTGTTTTATCAAGGCACAGTTCAGATAACCCAGACAACAACCGTGAACCTGTGACACTTTTGTGATGACCAACGTTCCAACGTACCATAAAAGAAAACAAGGGCACTTATTGCGAATTCAAACGTATTCTTTTTTTGACAAAAATATTACATGAAAAGGTGTTATTTCAAGAAAATAAGTTAGTTGGAATATTTTAGGACTCGGTTATAACAGTTATTGGTTGATAAATACGGTTTTTTTCGAGATTTCGACGTATTTTGTGTGGTGACATAACCTGAAAATCGCATCTTTTTTAAAGGAAAAAGTGTAAAAAATACGGTCAGCGACAAAAAAAAAACACTCAATCGTGATTATGGAGTCACTTTACACCCATCCAGCACAACATTTCGATCCTCCGAGCACTAGGGCTATTCTTGATATTACCCAAAAAAGAAATTGAAATTGATATCGTCAAAAAAAAGAGTTATCCTCACTAAACTTTGTTTGTTCTTTTTAGTGTTCTTTTTCATGCGAAAAAAAAATACCTTTTTCCATTGCTACACCAATTAATTTTATTCTTTCTACTCCAGTAGTTTTCTAGTTCTTCTTAATTTAAGTGTTGCATTTCTTAATTCATAACAAGACACTTTCGTCGAAACCGGCAGTGCAGAAAAGATAATTATTAAATGCAGTAAATAAAATTTATCATTTCAAAGTAATAATTGGGAAGTATTTTTCTTTTCCTATTTCAACCGTCAAATTAACCCAATTATGTACCTAAGATCACCATAAGATTATTTTGTTTTATAAAAATATTTAAAATGTTATTTTTGCAAAAAAGTCTGTAAATAAAGTTCAATAAAAACTTGTAAGTATATAGTACAAGTTTTATTGCAAAACGAAAGACTTCGGTAATCCCAGCATTTATTAACCTTTGCCGAGTATATTATTGCCCCTATCATTACAAGTAAAGTGAGGGCTCAGGCACTCATAATGCTTGAAATGTATAAACAAAGATAAGAATTGGAAAGTTCTGTATTTATTTATTTTTTAGTGTAATCATGAAATTAACAGTTCTATATTGCATGTACAAACATTCTGGCTCACGGCATGACCTTATGCATGAGTCTATGATAAAATATTTGCATTCTACTATATGAAAAATTATACCTCGACATAACTATAAGAATTCCGTAAATATTCAGGTAAGTGTAGGTAATTTCTAGTGCATTAGTTTGTAATATTAATATTATCGCACTGTAATCTTATAGAAAAGTAACTGCAATTTTGCAATTAAGTTGAAAACGGCTGTAGTAAATTTACAAATGAGTATAAATTTACAGTTATACTGAAAATTTCTCTCTTATCTGTAAAATTACAGTAATTCTCCTGGCGGACAGGAATACTACTGTAATTTTTTTTTACTGTGTACAAAGGAAATATATTTACACGTGCCTTTTCTACGTCTAAACCACCTATCAAAACACCATGGATTGGCGACGAATGTTTACCATACTAATCCCACAAATCCGTCAAAATTGAATGGTGGCGGGATGTAACTTCCTGATAAGTTATGTGAATGTCTTTTCATATATATGGTTTCGTTTACCTCTTTAAGGTTTTCTGTATTAATCTTATGATCGGTATCGTTTATATGCTGCGCAATGCTGGGCGATTTAAGTCTCCTTTAGCGGTAACTTAAGCACTTAAGGTAATAAATAGGTCTTTTCTAATTTCTACTTAATACATTTGGTCTTCGGTTGATAATGAGAGCCCACGTGTTCCCGAAACAATTGTCCCGAATTAATAAAATTTCATATAGCGAGTGAGTCCTTGTGATATCTTGATATTATTGTGTCATCTCAATTCTCCTAAATACATGACTTATAGAGATTTTTGCGAGATTTGTTCACCAGAACCTTTGACTGACTTAGAAGGAGTTACCATTCAACTTTGGCTGACAACATTGTTTTCTTTAATAATACTCTACTATCAATATTTGACTACCATGCACCCAAACGCTGTGACTGTAACAGTTACAAAGGATAAAGAGCGCTATAACTCATACATAAAACTATTGCAACAAAAGCAATTCAAGATTTAAAAGAACAAAGATCATTGGATTTATTATAAACAATTGAGAAATTTATACTACATTAGTAGTTTGCAATAAAAAAAAAAAAAAAAGAATATTTCGTATTCTTGTCAGAACGAAAATAAATAAATAAAATACATTGGGATGAAATGAAAAAGTTAAGTAATAGTTCTTGGAGTCGACTTCCAGATATTTCTCTAAAAATACTTAACCTTAACGAATAATACTTCTTTAACTGGAAGAAATCCTACAACTGTAAAAACAAAAAAAAAACTGTAAACCTGACTATGGATATACAGAGACGGGGACAAGACGATCAGAAATGCTGCCAATCCAGCTCCAGGCATAAAAATTTGTCAAATCGCTGCATCAGACCTTGCCATATTAGTCTTAACAATTATACCACCGTGGTAATTCGTTCTTTCTTGAACAACAAGAGTCAGCTTGGGATTTCTGAGTTATCGTCTCAGGACTTAGTACACATTGGTGTCCCGCAAAGGTAAGTTTGGGCCCACCAATTTTTCTATTTGCTCGTTATTTTTGCAAACACACGTTAAGCACAATTATATACATATACGCGTATGCGCATGACACATAAATATATAAAACTATTCAAAACCGTTAATACTAAATTTGCTTTAAGCAGAATATCAGAAGACTTAAATATGCTGTCAGTTGTTCTGTTAAGTTAAATCCGAAAAGACTATTTTATTTGACAAGCCAAATGATGCTTATAGGTGCAAGGATAAAGTGAATGTTACAACCAATAATACTGTTGTAGCTCTTTCTAGTCAGGCGAAAGGTCATATATATCCAAGATCATAAGCATGGAGTACGGTAATAATAATAATACATGCCTTGGTGTTCCCAACAGCCTTCGCCAATTACAGGGAGCATTGCCCCAGCTATGACTTATTATTAAGCCAGCGCCAGTGGAGCGACTTAAGATGTTCGTCTCTCAGCATTTGCCGAAGAGTGAGGGAAACCACGAAAACCTCACTCTAAGAGCAGTCCGTCGCGTTCGAACCGTAGACCCTGCGACTGACAGCCAGCGTGCAAGCCACTTGTCCATCAGCCGGGTAATAAAAATTATCATATCCTCATCGAAATATTGTTAATAGACAAATGAAAAAAAAAGTTATGTGAAAGCATGGTTTTGTCTGCAATCATTGCGGTTCCAGTCAGCGCTTAAAGCGATTAGTTCCATAGGTGTTGATTCTAAGCTGATTTGGAACTGTGTAAACGCCCTAATTGACATAGGCGTCTTAAGGAAATGAACATTAGCCGAGCCACTCGGGCGTGAAGGGAAACGAGGCGGCGGACCACCTGGCCAGGCGAGGTTCGTCAAGGTCATTCGTTGGAGCCGGCCTCTTTTTTGGCATTACCAAATTAAAAAAATCCATCGATGAATGGTCACAAAGTGATTTCAGAGGGTGGTGACAAAAGTCACCAAAACAGAAACAGGCAAAAGAGTTTCTAAAGCAACAAAGGTCTGAATTTGCTAAGGATCTATTGAGTAAGATTAGAAGGCTGTCAAAATGATGGTAGATCTGACTGGTCACTGTAGGCTAAATAGGCATGTATGTAACATAAGCCTGGTAGATGACGCACTTTGCGACGGCCTGGCGAGAACAAAGTTTCTAATAATGACAGAACCCCAAAGCTAACAGCTATATAAAGGAGTTTCTCAAAGATGATAAGCCTAATGAGGAGGGCAAAATTAGAAAGCACCTTCTAGCATAAAAGGGGATCACAATAGATCTGAAAAGGTCACGGTAGACCAGATGCAAGGACCATCTAATGTAGTCTAATCATACCGTTGTTATGTATGGGCCGTGCTTGAATGCTGATCTCCAGAGAAAGTCGAAACTATAAAATACTTGTATTTAATATATCTATGATGTTGGTAAATATGAAGGTGTGTCCCATAGAGTGTCAACACTTGAAGCAAGAGGTTGACAACTTTATCAATCCATTGTGCTATTCTGTTTAAGAATTTGTTTTTTTACAAATTCAAATAGACAATATAACGAGCTGCCCAAGTCTCTGAGATTTCGCCATTCTTCTGCGTTTACGTGTGCAGTGTACAGCTATTTTCTTGGAAAACAGTAAATAGTTTTTATTAGGTTGTTTGACTGTATAGTGAGTTGTAGGAGGCAATATTTATTATTTTGTATGTTTCCGGTTTTGGTATTAGAATAGGCGATTGTAACTCTGCATTTATTGGTAAATGCAATTTCTACTTTTGCAGGTACAGGATCTGTAAAAGTAGAAATTGTACTGTATTTACCCATTATAAATAATATATTATTTTGAATATAATTAATTTTGTAATACGATTCGGTCAATAAATTATTCGTAGTTTGGAAGTAGTCAGGCTCAGATTTGGAATTCTACTAATTTTATTATCCGTTTATGTGCAGTATTAAAGTGTTAATAATGTAATAATTCTTTATGACATCTGTGTGTAAGACAGTTTCATTGAGTAGACGCACGAAATGTACATTATTAAGAGTTACGTTCCTGAAATGCTCCGATGTATTACTTATTTATTTCAACGTAATGATTGATTCGTAAAAGTGGTTTCTTATATGAACGTTATTTATTCCTGTGATTACATAAAATATCTGATTATTTTTTTAACAGGATTCGTCTACAATATATGCTTTCCCACACATTAATAGAAACGTACTATATAAAACATTAATGAAAATTATTTAGGACGAGTAATTCAGGTATTTAATATTTGATCACATATGTCGTGAATTTTTAAAACTAGTTAGCCCACTAATTTAAATAAAAGGATATACCTAACTACTTATTTAGTGTAATCGTTTGATGTCATATGTTAAAATAAGAATCGAAAATATATTATTAAGTGGCTGATAAATATAAAGGTGCTTAAATCTTCAAATTTAAGGTTAACAGAACTCGAAATATTTTGTGCTAACGATGAAATATACACAATACAGACCGTTGAAGTACAGTTTATAATATACCAAGCACTAATAGATATATGATGAAGCCGTATTTTATAGGAATATTTTAAACTATTTATACCAGATACAAACGTTCAACTATTTTGTGCATCATAAAAGGTTTATACAATGTTCATGAGATGTTACTTGCGTATGTAACTTAATAATTCAAGTTATATATGCCTCATTTTCGCACCACGTTAATCGATTACATATTCGTTGTGCTTGTTTTTTTTTGCTGTGATACAATTTCAAACAAATTCGGTTTCAGTAACCCTTCCTCAACGAAAAATGTTTCTGTGTCAATAACTGTGTAATGGGATATTTTTTCCTGTTTGTGGTAGGTATTTTTTCTCTCTTACAACTATGGTGGAATGGCTAGTCAGCAACTATGATGGAATCACGAGTTAAATTAGGCAATAGATTGTTAAATCTTCATACACTTACGTATATGCTTTATCCTGGACATCAAGAGTATTCTTTCTACATAGAATAGTATTCAGCACCTAGAATGAAGCCGTTTTCGTCGACAGCATGAATTAACCCTTGACGTTGGCCACGATCTTTCGGTGCTGCTATAGCAGTACTGAAATCTTGGAAAAATGCTTGTCTAGACGCACTCTGTGTTATCAGTGGGCGATTTTGTTGCGAAGTGCATAGTATTTCCCACGATTCGTTAGTAAACACATTTTTCTCCCTTCACTGCAACATTTTCTAATAGCACAAAGGTAGTCCTTGCGTAGGTGGACGAGAGGCATCATCACGGCCCACCGACATTACTTTCTTCCCAACTTTCCCATATGTAAAACCATTGTTAACTAAGAACCTGTGAAGCGTACTTCTTGGAAAATTTAGTAAATCATTTTTGCTGTTTACTGCAGCTAATATCATAAGTATCGTGGGTGGATATTGCGTTGGAAAAAGTTGAGGCGTGTACTTTTGGTAAGTGTTTGAACATGATAATCACATATATCCTCATTACTGTTACCTTTGCTACAGATGGTTTTCTTTATTTTTGCGAAGATGGTAAACCATTCTCTCGTCACAACCAATTGCTTTGCTTGTTTCCTCCACTGCATCGGAAACATTTAGATTTTTTGCAAAAAATGCAAAGCAATTCAGAGCGTCGTCTAGACTGTTGCAAGCAGAAATTCTTCCCCGCATACCATCTGGGATTGGAAAGGTATATTTATGATTAAAAAGTAATACAATAGATGACGCTAAGATGTTTAAAATTGGACTTTACTAATGTAATTAAAACATTATATTTAATGAAAAAAAAATTATCCGGACTGTGCGCTATCTTGTAGCATTACAATACGTATTTCTTTTTTTATTTCTAATTGAGTTTACTATAAATCACAACAATTTGAAATTTCAAGTAATTTTCTGTTTTATATCTTAATACTTCGACATTAAGTAAATATTGTTTGATCCAACAAACTTGTGCTGCCAGAATATCGTTTTATGGCAAATAACCGAATGTGTTAGGCTAAACAAAACAAATTGTATTTGCTATCCACGATAAAATATATTTCGTTGCTTTAACATTTCTTTTTCTATGTAACAATTATTTTATTCTTCCTTGCAATAGACAACATTAATGACGGTGATAGAAGTTTTCATAGGAAACTGATCTGTTTAAAATAAATACGCAATATGAGAAAACCTGGAATAAACTCAAGTGACACAGAAAGACAATCGAAATTGACAAATAGTAATACCGAAATAATCTGGCAACCCCCAATCATTAGAAAAGGATGAACACATACGAACGAGGTCTGAAATAATACAGAATGCATGTAGTCCAAAAGTGCAATACTGTAACGCGTGCCTATTTTTAAATTTTGAATTTGAAATTACCAATTGCGTCAGCAGATGGCGCTATCATTTTAAACGCGGAGATTTCGTAGACAACAAGATTGCTCATAGAAAACGCTATTGTACGCTGCATGCCTATCTATGCAGCGTACAATCGAAATTTCAAGAGCGAACTAACCGGGGAGCGGAAACTTAATGCTCTACTTTGTCGACAAGGTTGCGCGCCACCGACTTCAATACACCGAACCACAACTAATCTAGCGGCGGTACATTCAAATTGATGGTTTTAATATCCAGGAGTTTTATTTGGGTATATACCAAATATTTCCTGTCATAGTATAAATATTGCAAGCTTTTTACAGTAAGAAATTAACAAATTAATGTATTTCTGCTAATAACTGTAATAGTTTAAAAAGATTATAATAGTATAGTACAGTTTGTACTATTTTGTATATACACATAGATACGATAAAATGGGGATATAAATATAACACTGAAATAGTGTATAAAGGTATTTTATTTATAAAAGTTACAGTATCTAAACAAAGTTATGTACAACTACGTGTCTTTCAAGCCGCGTCCAGACCGACGGCCGAATTCCAACGCCAACGCCAACGGCAAATGGGGGCGGGGCGTGTGCCGTTGCAAAGGATTTGAGAGGATTTGGTCTTGCCGTCCACACCGAGATTCAAATGCGGGTTCGACAGCGTTGGACGCGGTTCGGTGCTAAACAGGTCGAGCATCGAAGATAACTTAATAATTGCGACTGCGAGAATAATCGTTAATTCGTTATTAAGAAAAAATGTAGAGCAAGGTGTTGTTTAAATAACACCTTTTAAAGATAGAAAGTCACCTAATTGCAGAATTTGAAGTGAATACAGTGGACATTTTCCAAATTTCTGCTGAATGGCACCAGAACTATTTGATGTTCTGCTTAATTTAGTAAAACCAAAGATTTTGAAACATAATACAAATTATAAAGCATAGCAACTCAAGAAAGATTTGCAGGAACACTGCATATTTTGAACACGAAAACTCAACGCACGTTTCTCACTTATATTCAAAATATCAAAACGGCCTATATTTTACATTGTTCTCGAAGTTTGTGCTGTCATAATTGAAATATTTGATGAATCCATCCAGGTGAATAGGTATATTATATAACTGATTAAAATATAACAAATAAATGAAGAGAAAAAAATGCTTACAACAACCAAAGCTACCTGTTTTTTTTTAATTATTAAAATACTAGTTTTCAATTAAGTTGATAATAAATTTGAACGATATAAATCATCTGAACCCTTTTCATAATTATTCGAGTTGGCAAGAGATCAGGAGAGTCTCTACTTTCCTTTTTATTCCACCTTCATCACGGCCGAATTCAATGGCCATCTTTTTCTAAACATATATTTTTTTTCTTGATTAATTTACAGCTTTTATTGTGAGACCCTGCACAATATGGGATTCTCCCGATATCGCTCTTTTAATTATAAACATAATTCTTAAGTTTTGCTAAAAATATTACGCTACTAGTGTATCTGATTTTTCGTTCGCGCCGTACGCAACTGAATAAACACAAATCCCGTCTAGACCGAATCGAACATCCTTTGACGTACCGACACGAGAGCGAAGGCTTTCCAACGCCAAGGGTAGCGTTCGATGCCGTTTGGTTCCGTTCGGTCGCTCCGTCCAGACCAAAGCAAATCCTCTCCAAATCTGAGCACATGTGCCTTGGCTAGGATTCGGCCGTCGGTCTGGACGCGGCTTCACAGTATTAAGGCAGTTTAATAGAGCGTAATTAATTAATTTTTATGTGAATTATTAAGAATTCACAATTTTACATCACTGACCTTTGTTCACAATAAATCGGTAATCACTTTAATACAATAAAAACAAATGTCACTGAAGGTTTACCATAATCGTAATCAGAATAATATAAGGCACAAAATTAAACCGAAAACGAACAATAACCACCAACCTCACCATAACTATAATAATAACAAAAATAGTGACTATTTATGATAAAGAAAGAAACACATTGAAATGCTTCAACAACTTTAGAACTTGTCGTTAGTTTGGCTCAACGTAGTTTATGCGCAGGTGGACAAGGTGCTATGAGTTATTTACAAATCACGCTACGTCGATAATGTAGCTTTCTAAATGCACACAGCGCTATCGCTTTCAGCGCAATTAATTAATTTACCATGTGATTGTAACAACCAATAGGAAATTGATAGAAATTTTTCTTATTAAGATTCTACCCCTAGGAATTAACTCGTTCAAGAAAGACGTAGACTGATCCAGAAAGAGCCGCGTCAGATATAAATACGTACGCCAACAAAGACGAGTTAGTTTTTATCGGAAAAGCATAACGAAAGCTCAAGTAAAAGTGATATGCGAAATAAGCGTGCGGTGGAAATAAATAGTGAATCTAAATAAGTAGTACTTATTCAATTATTTTTGTAGTGATTTAGTTGATTAGTTTTAATTGTAGAAGTAAATACTTTATAAAGGTATACCGCATATAAGTACATTTATGCGTTTTTGTTTTATCCTTGCTACAAATTTATGTAGCTAGGCTATTACTGATATTACGAAATAATTCTCAAAATTCTTTTATATATACACATACAGAACATACATATACAACATACACTCCCTTTTCACAAACACGAGCTTAACTTACGCTCCGCATATTCAATTACAATTTGTTCCTTTTTGCCAAAGCTACACACAAACACACACACACACACACATTCGTTGATGTGTACATTTCTTCACATGTTCTTATTTCCGCGTCGGCCCCCTTTTCTTGTTATCTTTAGTGTTCGTACCGACAGACATGCAAGGAAGCAGCCAGTCAGCGGTTTCGCCCGAGGGTGGTACTGCTAACAGCATCCCGCGAAAAGTAGCAAAATAATTCATTATGAGTCGGCTATGTTTACGCAATAATGTACGATAAGTGTATGCTCCGCTTATTTTCCTTTAGTTTCATTTCTTCTAGCCGCTCCTCGTGTATCCCATATACTTCCGCTCCCGTCTTCTTTCAACCGGGAGCTCTCCTTTCTTTTCTAATACCGTTTCCGTCTTGGAGAACTCATTAATACTACAGATTAAAGTTTGAAGTTTCGAGCGCGAACTTAATAGAATAACTTCACGGTAAAAAAATGCATGCAATTTTTTAAATGTTAAATACCAAGTAGAATGGAGAATTACGAGCGATATTCGTGGAGACGACGTTTCGTCCGAGGGACAAATTACTTCGTAATTGTTTGAAAGCGCTTCTCTATGCATACCTCGTTATTGCATTGTATTAGTGCTTAAATGTTTAATGCCCGTTCTCTCCGAATTGCGACTATTTGGGTCAATCGCTCCACATACAAGGTATACGTGTCTTTTTTCTGTTCCCCCTTAATTAAAGATGCCAGGGTTGATGAACGATAATATTAATTTATATGTATTATATCAAGAAAATGTGTTTCTTTCTTTAATCCTTAACCGACGTGGTGATTTTTTTTATGTCGTGGAGTCCTAGAGACTTTTCAAAAGTTTTAAGGCTAATTTTCGTTCTCATGAATTTTTTAATATATGATTCCTCAATCAAATAAAAGTAACGATCTTATAACTAGGATTTTCAAATCAAAAAAAAAAGAAACAACAGTACTAGTGTAGAGTCCGAAAGACTTCAAAATGTCGGTTACGGGCTGGTTAGCGGTTAATTTAGATGTAGTTTGTTGCATTTTTGAGATTTAATACCAAAATGTCAAAAGTATTCATTCATTAAAAGTGGGTAAATAATGTGATTTATGAGGAAATGACACGAGAATGAATTTCAAATTTCGTTTCTTCGTTTATAAGTAAAATAATCAACAAACCGCAGGAAAAAGAAAATTAAAAAATCATCGGAAGAAATCATAATTGAGAAATTTGAAGATACGGGTTCTAATGCTAATCAATGGATAAATACTTTCGAAAAATAAACGTTCTCGTTTATGTTCTATTTTTTCAATTTTTAATTCCACGGATTTTATAGTTAGTTACTAATTCGATATGGTATTTTGAAGTTACAAGGTTTGAAGGTTTAATTTTTTTTTTTTTTTTTCAAATAAGTGTTTTATATAAGGAATTTTTGTATATTTCGTAAATGATTCATATATTCATATTCATATTCATTTTGTTTATCCAGAAGACATAATTATTATGCGTGGACAATGTCAAATATATAACTAACAACATAAAGAGTATAAAAAATGTATATACCAAATTGCAAAAATAACTAATATAAATGACATGTGAAAATAAGCAGTTGAGCAAGTTAATAATAATATAATAATAACAATAATAATAGTAATAACAGTAATAATAATATTGATAACAATAATAATAATAAATTTATTCATTATTAGGACCAACTACCAAATTGGCATCAACATTGTCAAAGATAAATGCAGCAAAAATAGTGCACAGCTAAAAGTATAAACGAGACATTATAACACATTAAAAACAAAATTGTATAAAAATGTATAAAGATACTCACTTAACATAAGTAATAATTTGTTAATTTATATTAGGTAACTAATATTATATTTTATACTTCATAAAAAATTAAACGCCTTGTAAAACAAGACATGTCACAAAGAAGACACATAATTAAAACTACAAACACAAATTTACACCGCCACCAGCTCCCCGACCGTATACAGGGCGCGATCAACCAGATAGTTTTTCAATTTTGTTTTAAACTCAATTAAAGTGTTACAAGTACCTACGTATTTCCTCAGGAAGTCCGTTAAAAATTTTTAAACCAACATAATTTGGTGAGTTACGCACAATGTCACATCTCCCATGAGGTGTAAAGAACTTATTTTCTTGTCTGGTTGCAATACCGTGAACATTTTTGATTAACTTAAACCGATGTTTATTGGTGAATATACATACCGACAACTGATAGACAAAAAGATCATCATCCCGTATACTCTTGTTGATTTTTTATAAAAACGGTGGATATGTTCTTTGTTTGAATATCTTTTTCTTTATTAATAAAATGAGGTCGAAAATTTGGTCTTACTATTGCTCTACATTTAAATCAATAATAACAATGTATTGTAATAATAATAATAATTAGTTTATAAAACTCTTTGTATTAATTTAAGTCTCAGGACGTTAAAGAGTTCGAATGATCGATACTTAGACCATTATTACTTACCTGATTCAAATTTAAATATTACTTATTTCCTGTCTTAAAAAAAAAAAAACTAAGTTGGTGGCAGTGGAAATTACGGTTTCATTACGAAAAATTAACTGTTGACTACTTAAATTGACTTGCCGCCAAAATTAATGATGTAGATAAAGAGTGTCGTTAAAAGAAAACTTTTTTCGGTTCTAATTTGTTGGACAATAGCTGAGAATTAAAAATAGTATATTTCAAACCAAGGCAAGGAAAGTGCTCTATTGCGCTCTTTTGCAATTACAAACCTCGCCTTCCGCTGGGTTTTGTAATATTTATCCGCGGCCTGCAATAGCACTTTCCTCACGTGGTTTGAATACTATCTTTTTCCCAGCCAATCCAATTTTAACTAAATGTCTAAAAATAATAAAGACATACTTGTGAGTGACATGATAGATAGTGGGCTTAATCTGCCAAATATTTTTTGAGAACTGTCAAGTTAACGTTATTTTAAAAGTGTTTAATAATAGTTTAATTGAAATTTAACACCTAATAATTTAGCAATTACCTCATAAATGGACTGGATAAAATGTACCAATATCATCTATCAATAATGTCACATATGATAGGATGTACAGTTTCATGATGTCAATGTCACTTACTTTTCCTCCCTAGGGAGGTAAAATACAACTTTCCGCCCTAGGAAGGTAAAGTACAACTTCCCTCCCTCAAATGAAAAATTATGGGAAAAAAAATATTGTTTCTACTTCATGTGGCGTGACGTTTCGGCATCCCTTACATGCTTTTTTCAAACAGAGTATATACAAAAGTGGTATGTTTTTGGTATATTTATTAGTCCGTTTGTGTTATAATTTTAAAATGTTGTCCTCGTCCTTTTTGTTAAGCAAAATTTTATAATGTTATATTACATTTTATGTACTATACACGAAATATGTTTATATATTTTCATTAACGTGTGCATAATTTTACATAACACAGTTTACTCTAACAAATTAATGTATTTCTACTTTAAACTGTAATAATTAGGAGTAATTTTTCCCAAGAAAGTTTTTCTCCCCACGTAGGATTCGAACCTACATCCTCCCGCTTGCCGGGCGGGTGCTTTACCAATTAAGCTATTAGAGGACGAGGTTAGATCCTGAAGTTGCAACAGTTTACTCTGTTTGAAAAAGGCATGTAAAAGGGATGCCAAAACGTCACACCTTATGCAGTAGAAACATTGTTTTTTAATTCCCAGCCATTGTCCAAGAAGTTAGAACCCGAAGGAATAATACGTTTTGGCTAAATAATACACAGTAAGAAGTTAAAAGAAAACCACAAATATGCAGATAAATTAACAAAATATATTACAATAAGTAGCGTTTCAAATTTACACATATTCAAATCTAAATTGATTAATTGTTTAAAAAAAACAGTAATTTAACTTCAACAAGAAATTCATAACGTTTTATAATTTGTATTAGAGCTCTGTTTAGTTAGCTACTAAGGGAAAGTTATAACTATACGGTTAATCGTTTTTAAATGTTTTAGGTTTTAAATAAATGTTTAACGAAGAAAGGATGCTCTTTAACTTGCCAACTTAACGAAGAAGGATTACTTTGGAACATGAAAATTCTACGAGAAACAATAATCCTTACGTTCTTCAAAGGTAAGGTTCTTTTTAACATTTTTAATTCACTATTTAATGTTTATTTACTAATGTTTTTTTTTTTTATCGTAGAGCTGAAATTTGAATGGATTACCAATGAAATAAATTGGTACAATCCTGGGATCCCGTTTTGCAGTTCTCTTTCCCAGGTATCTGCGAATTTCTTAAGATTAGGCTGGATGCGGGATGTGCTCTGGAAGGTCACTGGGAATGTAAGTTCACTCAAATATATCTTAAAGTCCTCTGGATTTCTGGTTTTCTCTTCTGGATTGGGTTTAGTGACGATTTCTCTCTGGGTGAGTTTTATTTTTCGTAAAACTATTAATTTTTTGAATATAATAGCATAATCTCTTCTATATTTGGTAATCTATTTTTTCCGTGTATTTTTAGCACTGCCTAATTTGTGATACGCGGAATTTATTAACTTTTTATAAGTGTAATTTTTCTTTACTCTTTATTCCGTGAGTCCTAATCCACGCTAACAAATTCATTTTTTTTTCAGCAATCTATTCATTGTTATTTTCAGTCATAGCTTTCCTAGGAGAATCTTCCATTGTAAAGTATTATGATTAAACTGTTCACTACGTTCAATTATTGTTTCTTTTACATAATTATACATAATAATCTTTTAATAAACAATATAATTCAAAGTTTTAGTTACTTATGAAATCAGTTTACAGGTATCTACATTAAATAATAAGAGTTAAGTTTCTGCTTTTTTCCGCTAGATGAAAGCGACCTACTTTTTGTAAAAATATACGTACTGCTGTGTACTGATGGTACAAGCATAAATGCAAAGTGAAATTGAAAATGACAAAAAATGAAAATTTAAATTTACTAGCTCAGCGGATAAAAATTTAAAAGGGCGCAAAAGACTTATGAAAAATAAAATGTGAGCGTAAGTAATCAAAAATAAAAGAACTGAACTCTTGAATGACATTAACAATCATTAAATTTATTATTTTTATAAAAAAAAGGAAAAAAAAAACATTTAGTTACAATTTGCAGAAAATTTAACCTTGGACTGAAAGTCCTGGACGAAAACAAAAACTGCGTGAATCTACAATTAAAAAGGACGATGCAAATCCTTTATCAAACAAAAGACAGATTTGTCCTAGAAGAAAATCCAAATCGCACAAAAAATCCACGTGGTCTTAAAATTCAAACACACAAAATTAATTTAAACGTGGACAAACAATTGTATTAATATAATTGAAATTTGAACACAAGCACAAAGCTTCTTTTCACCTAAACCGAGGTGATTAACTAAAAAAAAACTAAATTGAAAACTACGAAACGGAAAATTAAACTCTTTAAACTAAAAAACAATTTCTTCTAAAACAAATTACAATAACTGATCTTATATCCAACATGTGCACAATTAAACACAACAGCAATTATTAATTAAAAGAGTTCCTTGAAAGCTGATAAATTTCAAATAAAACGAACTACATTTTAAATAAAAATGAATTTATCAAAAATGGCATCAAAGAAATTAAACACATGTACTTACGGTATCTTTCAAAGAACTCCCTTTAAGAGGCCCAACATAGCATACATATAACAATTTACAATTGCGCGCCAACGCGGCGCATGAAATGCAAAGAAAATCACTTGAATATTACAAAATATACAATATTGACGAAGGCAAAATGTACAAATGACTGAAATTAATATACACAACTGAACAATTACATTAAACTTAACAAACAATTCAACTAACAAAATCTTTTTGAAATAAAATATTAAAACTGTGGAAACTCTATCCTTGCATTGATAAAAATGAATAGGAATGAATAAAAAAACAAATTTGAATTTCCGGAAACCCGGGTGCCATACCACAGCAGTACATACGGTTTACAGGTGTTCCAATGACAAATATCTCAGGTATGGAAATCAAGCATGCAAAAATAGATAACTAGGTCATTCCAAAATGTAAGATGCATCAGAGTGTTTTTTAGGAAAAAATATTTTGTTTGCTCGAAACTTTAGTTAAGTAAGTTAAGTAAGAAGTTAGTCACATTTAAGGCAAGAAATCCTAATATTTCAAAAACTATCAAGAATAGGGATACCAAACCCTAACATCAATCGCTGAATTCAATGCTGTAGTAAAAAATACCATGTTCCCTTTGAAAGAAAAAGGTTTTGTTAGTTTAAAGGTATCCACATTGGAGATGCGTTTTTGAACAGCCTGTATGTGGTTCGGTGATTATATTGTTATAACATGTTAAACCTACGTCTTTGTATTTACATCGACATTAGTAGAATCACTAAATATCTGATACCTCATGAGCTATTTAATGTTATTTGAGAGTGCAAACGTCAAAAATTCAACAAAATTGTAAATATCTCAAAAAACGGTTGTGTTTAGGGTTAGGGAATCCTCATACAAACTACTGAAAAATGACTTGGTAAATTAATTAACCAATGAAAATTGCACCATCCCATTTAAAATAAGAAAGTTGATATCAACACCCTGTATACCTACCGAAAATGCTATGAAGTTGAAAATGTTTTCCTTAAATAGATCACAGTGGGCCATGACTATACTGCAAGTTTCAAAGTCAAATTTCGACTAGAAGTTCAAAAAATCTAATGACCCAGTTCGATTGGACATGCTGTATGTATATACATAAAAATATGTAGCTATTTAGTAAAATTTCTTATTCTTTGCGCTCCCTGTATAATATATGCTAATAATACGAAAATAATATATATGTATTAATAGAAACACAAATTGATTGAAATCTACTTCATCATATCAGCATACGCCCTAATAACCGTAAATTTAAATTTAATCATCAATTTGTAGTTTACGAGTATCGGCAGCGAATAAAGCGCAATAAATAAAATTAGTTGTCCGTCCTATGAGAGCGTGGAACTGAGAAACGTGGCGGAGGCGGCGGTGGCGGTACATTACGGCAATAAAATTCCGTCGGAGGGCTCACAAATTATGCATATTTAGTATAGCGTGCCTTCTATGGCGAATTAAATTAAACCGTATCTGGTGAGCATCAAAAATAATATATTTGCGTACGTTTTGCATGCGTACGCTTTCTCCCGTTTCGAAACCCCCCTCCACTAGCGCCGTTCATGTGATACTACGGGCCATGTGTGTGGCAGGCGAACCTGTGAAATATTCCCGGAGTCGCGGAGTGGCTTGACGCTTGAGTGAGAACAAATCCGAAGATCCGCTCGTGTTTTGAATGAATTTCAACCGGTTTTTAGACGCTAAATTTGAGTAACGTAGTTTAGTAGTTACGTATACCAGCCCACCTTATAAATGCAAACAATAATATTTTAGTTAGATCTTATATTGTTTTAAACTAAGGTAACTTAATTTTATTATTACATTGTGTTGCATTTACTATAAATAAACGAATCAGATACACATTTTAATTTCGAAGTGGATGATAAGTGATATTACATATAGGGTGATTTACGGAACCCGTCCATTCTATGAAATCTAGATTTTAAAACTTAGGAGTTAAGCATAATTAGCTATGATTTGTTTTGAAAAAATAACTTCATCTATGTCGCACTTTTGGTTACATCGAAAGTCATAGCCAACTTTGATATTATAAATAGAAACCTATATTTTTTAGTGCATTTTTAGGCTCTACTAGACATTTTAAAATCAAATTTATCGGTTACCGTTTCAGAGTTATTTTGGTTTCTGTGAAAAAAGCTCAAAAAAAATATGATGCATTAATACGTAACAGCCATATAGTTAAAGGTAGAGAGTTTTTATGTTGACCGTAGAGAGTGTGAGTCCTTTGCTATTTAACCGAGGAATAAAAAGTAAACAAAATTATACAGGGTCGCCCATAACCTAGGATTGATTTGGGCTGACTTCTTAGTACTAAAAGTAGTCTTTTTCAAATGGAACACCCTGTATATGCCCACGTGATTGGGAATTGAACCCTCTATCGAAAAGTTATAGGTATTCTTGTACCTATCTCTAGTCATTCTTTTAGAATTAGTGGTTTTTAAAAGATGTATTAGTATTTAATTAATTAGAGGCAAAAAATTAAATTTGTTGAGTACAAGATAATCAAAAACAAAATGCTGTATGTATTATGAAGCTATAATATATGACCTACATTCTTCTGCAAACTTTAGAATCCTACTCATTTTGTTGTAGTCTACACTGTCGCAAATTTTAAGACTTTTTGACTAATTTAATAGTCAGGAGAGATCCACACTCTTTTCGTGTTATTTTGTCGAGAACTATACGAGTTTAAATTTGACGAGCAAAGATAGTCAAGTATTGTCTATTGCTAAGGGGTTATTTTGTCCAACTGACACGTGGAATTATGAAATACTTTTAGTCACATTTAATTTGATCTAAACTAGATAAATTTACTAGCTATTTAACTAAATGAATGCTGTCTATTGGGTGATTTAACACCGTTTTCTAAACGCGCCATTTTTTAATATACAACTCTTATTTCTTAGTGCTATAATATTCTCTCTTTAAGACGTTTTCTCAATAATAAATATGCATAACTACTCATTCAAAAGTTTTGGTTTCAACTAGACTTGCCAATTTTAAAATGATTTTTTGAGAACCATTATAAAATTAAGTGAATCTTTATGGTATTTGACTTAAATCTGTACTGATTACGTAAATATATGTTCCCAATACATCTTTAAGATGTTGAAATTTTTCATGAACTCTGGGAATTAACGTTTAATAACACAAGGTAACACTTTGCAGGTCAAAACACGTTTGGTGGTTTGTTTGGATATGTTAATACCCAGAAACAAACCCGAAAACAGATACACGTGCAATGCACGTGGTACGTATAATGGAATACCGTATTAGATTAGGTGGGGTTTCTATATTTCTATCCGAGGGAAACATTTTGATTGGTTGACGCTTCTGAATGTCTAGAAATATAGTAAATCCTCATATCTGAACAAAGAATTCACACGAAATTCTAGTAATTTCTGTTCTATTAAACACACGTAGTCAATTCGTTTTGCAAAGTTTGTAAAAATCAACACTAAAATATTTGACTAGCGCAAAATTAACGCCAACACCGATAATATTTTCAACAATGTATTGTATTTGTTCAGGATCTATGCTATCAAACGTTTTAGTTACTCATCGCTCTAATTTTACTTTGATCTGTACTTTGACCGAATATGTCAGTGATTTTTTGTGTCCCCATAAATAAAAATCCAAGGGCGTTAAATCAGAAGATCTTGATGGCTCAGCTCAAGGTTTATTGCGTCCAATCCACCTATTCTTAAACATTGTGCTCACAATCAGTAAACGATCTACCTTATAAGAAAAATGGAAGTGGTGACCTATGGTACCAGCAATATGTCCGATCAAACAGGGGCAACTGAATGTCTGCTACGGATTGCCGCAGAATTACGGTATATAGCTGTTTAAGGTGCCATAAATTTGAAAAGCTGTTCTCCCATTCATTATTAAGCAAAATTCATTAAACTTAAATGTCATTTAAAAGCTAGCCTGACGGATGAAGTGATGGTTTTGCGGTGCCAGTTGCTTTGTTAATAATACCTTCTCTGGTAAATTTGAACTCATTCGTCCAAATAATTTCGTGTAAAAACTTTGGATCTTCCTGGAACCATATTAATATTCGCTCGCGAAAAGCAAGACGGCGAGTTTTATTGCCAGAATGATCGTGCTTGCACGATATTGAAGCCTATGCGTGCATTTTATGTTTTGACAGGATGGTAAATGCGATATGCCTATTTCCTCAGCAGCAGCATGTATGAAACTGTGAGGTGACGGTATTTTTTAAAATTAAGATTGTTTTTGACAGCCTCCTATTTTAAATACTAATTAAAAACTACATTTTCTGAAAATCACCTATCCTAAAAGAAACGATAGAGATAGGTATAAGAACACCTACTTATAGCTTTTTGGTAGAGGATAGAGTTTTACATCATATGGTGTAAAAATAAACAGGACGTTCCATTTGAAAAAAAAATCTAGAAATTAGAGATTAAATAGATTGATGATTCGCAAATAAAATATAATATTTATTTTAAGCTAGTTATCAAAACACGATTTTTTAATTGATATATGAGATCAACGAACCTTTACAACTAAAAAACTAACAAAATAAACAAATTTTCATTTATGTACGAAATAAAAGAGACAATTAGTGGCTGTAAGGTCAATCCGGGGAAATACGAACAGGGCAATGCGTATAAGGTTCGTATCTGTACTTAGTCTCAACTTAACCGACTTTCGAATATGCAGTGCCGTTGCTGGAGTCAGCCACATCTGTTGATCAATTCGTGACACTATCGGAAAGCTTCGTTTAGCGGTAACTAACGAATCAAACCTAAAACGCACGCACCAATATGCGTGCGGTTTGCATGCCATCGCATTGTTACTTATTTACTAGTATTGTTATAGGGTTCCTGTCAGTACATACAATATCGCAAAAAGCCTATAAGCTTACCGAAAAAACACTGTCCGCAATTGCCCAGAAAATATTGCTTTTGAGATAAATGCGAATGCAAACTAGTGGCAATTAGGAACATGTCCCATTTAAGCCATAGAGTCATAAAAGCTCTGTCAAGCGAAATGATCAGACCAATTTAGACGGCCACGTACGGAAAAAATTGAGGACGTCGACACCGAAACAATTCTTTCAGGTTTGCATCTAAGGTGATAGGCAGTTCAAGCTTTATCCATCCACAGAAGTTATTGATAAGGTGTGGAAAACGCGCACTGAAGCCCATCTCAAAGAAGCGGAGAAATAGGGATACGAGAGTTCTCTTCATGAAGAGAATTTTTAAGCGTATGTCTGTTAAAAAGTCCTTAGATTTCTTTATAAATTCAAAGAAATCCATAAGTTATGTTTTTATATTTTATTGTTGCTTTTTATAACAACAAAATATGTTTTGTGTGTTCTAGTTGGTTGATGAAGGTTAAACGAAATTATTGCTTTAATACAGAAAGAAGTTCCTACTTGCTCTTGATAAAAATATCGCATTTAAATGGCAAATTAATTGGCAGAATTTAAGGAAAAAAATATCTCCGAAGTGCTCTACATTCTTCGGCTATAATTATGTATTCAGAGAACCAGTTGTGTCCTTAGTAACCCCCTACGTTAGAATTCCATAAATCAAATAGTCTTTATTTAGTATCACATACTACATCTGAACGTGAAAAAGTGTACCCAATTACTCTGATTGGCCTTAGTTCGGAATGAGCACCACTGATTTGGCGATCCTTATGCACATTAACAGAAGAGCATGTTTCCGTGAGTCTAAAATGCCTATTCACGTTTTGAGTAAATGAAAAGAAAGTACTAAAAACAGGCTTCAAAAAGTGACATTTTAAGGTTAGGTGTAAAGCGTTTTTCACGGATTTAATATGTGGTGGTAGTAATGCGGAAGGAAAACTTACTAAAAGTAACTAAAATTTAGACAAAACAAATGTAAAGTTCAAACGAACTAGATTGAATTGCGAGCATAATAATTGTTAGTTTAGCCATTGCAATAATTTTTTTTCTCTAAATCCTTCTGTTCTATATTGTGTAGGCCTATTTGTGGAGGTGAATATAGGCAAATAACGAAATAAATGAAATAGATTCTGATTTCTTTTAACTGAAGTCCTGAATCTGACTATTACAACATCTAGTCTAGGAAATGTTGATGGAAGAGCATAATGTAATGGATTAGTGACACTTCTTGAGTAAGTGGACCCAAAATGTAGTCCATATTCGATTAAATGATGCCATTTCAGTATTTACTCCACCTTCGATGCATATACATTCTTGCAAGGAGATAAACTCTTAAGTAAGAAATGAGCACCCTTCTTGTACCGGTAAATTGGAAATTGTAACGTGACTATTATAACAGATTTTATTCAAGGGCAGGCACAGGTCAGACAAATTTACAGTTCCACAAAAACAAAACAAGTTTCGCTGTGATCATCAGGGTCACGATAAAAATAGTTGGATACTTAGCCAATATTATTATTATTATTATTAAAAAAACGATTGTGAGTACTTTATGGTAATATGACACCAGTTATATCTTGGCATTCATTACATTATTAGCGTTTAAAGATTTTATTTAACAAAATTAAGTAGTGAGTGGTTTTTTTTTATCGTGTATATAATTCGATTTTAAACGTGATAAGAAAGCAAAATAGGCCTTTATATTAAATTAAGATATGGGGCACTTAGTTATTTTGCATTTATTATTGTCTTTGGGGTACTAAGGTACTATACTCATGAAAAGATACATTAGTTTTATAATCATGAATGTTATTTTTAATATATAAAATATAATCGAATATATATTGTGATGGTAATGTTAAAATTTGTAAGTTTTTAAAAATTTCGGTACAATCGGAGCTATAGTTAATCTCCCAGAATACGAACTGCCCTTCTCTGAAAACTAAAGATACCGCGCCATGAAAAATATCCCCACAATAATAACCCATATGACATCACGAAGTGAAACAACGAAAAGTACGCAGACTTGATAACACTTTTAGATACTGCAGACGATACGCTTCTCAAAAGAAACGTAATCCTTGCAAGTTTACTTGTATAATTCGTATGCGGTTCCTATTTTAATTTGAGATCAAGCAAAAACCCAAATATTTGACAGTTTCCGAGTTATTGACACTCGAAATAACTTTCACGACCCTTTGAATAAATGTCATATTGACGAGTGTTGAAGTATTATTATTTTCCATAATGTCTCTGAAATATGGGCAGAGATTGGAAATTTTTAAAAGAAATACGAGAAGCCGAAGAAGTTTTATTTGATGCGTTTTCTGCGAATCACCAAAGAAGCTAAAATAACGAAATGGGGGGAAATTCATGTGAAAGCATAAGCTTTCAGTATTGTCCCTACCGAAGAAGATTTTCCACGTCGATCAACAAACTGTAGTTCATTTTGATGCGGTGCATCAATATTGAGTTTTATCTACACAGCGAATGACGTTCGGCATTTGTGCAATTCTATAAAATGTCTGCACTACCTCTATTGTATTATCTGGCGAATCTACTACACGAGGAAACAGAATCTCATTTACTTCTTTTACTATAGCATGAACAGCTCGATAAACAGTGGATTTATCTGCCCCATGTATGTCAGAAATACCATGACACTGGCCAATGAAGAGTAATGTGCAACCGCTGTTTAGCAGATGATTTCTTGCTGTTTGACATGTCAATCTACCACCAATCACATTTAAGAATTCCTCCAAGTTTTCACTTGTTTGCGATTACTAGGAAATGTATTGTTAATTCTTGCCCTAAATGTTCTTGCGCTGCATCAAATAATATTTTTCTCTTTCTATTGCTGCGAATTATCATATGCATCAGAAGAACTACTCCACATATTGTCTAATTAAATTAAGTGTAATTTTGTAAAAAAAATGACACCTAATGAAGTAAGTTCAATATGTACATATTACAATTTTACTATTATATACCTACATATACATATGTAAAACTGTAATTTGTCACCTGTCAAATGTTTTCGGAAACGCTTACAAAATAAGAAGAATTCTTTAAAATTATAAAATTCATAGGAACCTACAAATTTGTACTTTTTATTCGTCGCCTGTAACCCGAATTTTTACAAATTGTAAAAAAATATCACCTGTAAATTGTAATTGTACTTTTATGCAATAGGGCCCAGTTAGTGCACATAAATGCCATTACGCCATTTGAACTTTCCGTTTAATTTGGTGTCCCACAGGGATCATGTTGGGGACCATACTATTTTTAATATACATTAACGATTTTTCGCAGAACGTGTTCGTAGATAAAAGTATACTATTTGCAGATGAGTCACCATATTGGTTAAGTCTGAGAACTGTAATGATGTCTTAGTTAAATCATGTTCAGCCCGAAGTTGGGTGTGCCCTAGATATCGATTTGTGAGATATGACCTTAGATCCGTATCTATACCGTAAGAACTTATAACCGATACTGTTTCAAAGATGTGCAACGTGCTTTTTTCTCATTATTCCTTTCGTGAGTATGCTATATCCAATGTCGCTATCTTTCTCTGTACCCCCCATTGTCGCGCAAGCGCAGTATTTGCGATACGTAGCATTTTCATTTTCTCGGCCATTTGTCATATCTGTCATGCATATGTCATTGGACATTAGAGTTTTAACGTAAGTTTATGTTATCGTTCAGAAAATTTCAAATTAGATTTTTTTAAATCGTACATTACATAACAGCAGTTTGCGCTTGAACATGTTTCATTTTAACGCAGCTTTAAGCCAATCATCAGCTAAGTGATATAGACCAAGCGAGATAAATAAGGAACTTCATAAGTCGGAACGAGAAAGAGCAAAATAATTTGTCTGTGCTATGTTGGAAACATAAGGAGCCATTCGGAAACTTAACCCGAACGAATTACATCTGTTCTAAAACAAAATTAATTTTTCGGATCAATGCAGGGTCACAACCGGGTTTACTTTTCAATAACCCTACTAATTTGTAGGGTTAAAGTGGCAGGTTATGCTGAACATAACCTCCATTTGTCAAAACGCGAGTAATTAGTGTGCCAAGTACTTAAATCGGCAATAAAATGCAAGGTAAATATTTATATATTGTCGCTTAGATACCTAATAATAATAATAATAGCAACCACTGTTTCATAATTTTTTATACAATTTCTTTTGTTTTGCGTTTTTCTGCTATAGTTACAGCTAAATGTCCCACAACTTCACTATCACTCTCACAGTAGTCAAGTATTTCATTTACAAGAGCAAAAGTTATAACTTTTTGTAAAGACATTTTTGATATATTTCGACATTTGCAAAGGTCACTTTACGACGCGTTCGTAAACCCTGTCAAACCCAAACAGTTTGCGGTTAACCTTCCCTTAACCTCTTCGGGTTTTTACTCAAATCCGATCTATAACCTGATCAAGTTTCCGAAAAGCCCTATAGTTGGGAACCTAACGCGGTATCCATGTAATATATATGATCTAAGGATATGACTCAAAATAATTCAAAGAAAGCTGGTCAAAATTATAAGGTTTCAATTTACTGAGCAATATACTTTATCTCATAAAATATGAGAAAAATATTTCATAAAATAAGAAACTTGCTGCCGACTTCCCGTATAAAAAACGTTTCCGGAAGTGAAAAATATGTCTAGACGATTCTTCAGATGGGGTTTCGTTAAAATATTTTTATCGCATGAGTCTAGCTGAAATAGGTTCCGAGATAATAATAGTGGACGATTGGTCTGATTTCAGATTAATCGTCCACACCCTGTATTTCTTTATGTGACATATTGCCCTATCGCAACTTGACTTGTGCCCACCTGCAAACGATTTTAAATTTAGCGTTCTGTTATCAAAACTGTACTATTCCCCTATACCCTCGCACCCTCCCTCCCACGCTAAATTCCGCTGTTCATTGTCCTATTTTTAAAATGTGAAGAAATAATCTCTGGGTGAAGTCTACTATAGTATTTATCCATTAACATTCCTTCATCAAATGGTAAAACTTTAAACCTAAACATAATAGAAATAAATGACAAGATAAATGGAAAGTTTAACACGATTTGAATTCAAAATACTTTAATTAAATCGTATCTATACAATACGAATTCGTTACTTGACAATCGGCTCTCACATTGTATTACGCGTAAATACATATTAATTTCCGCATATTCTCGTCACATCATGTTGTAAGGTAAGTGTCGTCTCTTGTACACATCTCCCCCTATTCAAAGTTATATTTGCAATACAAATTAAACCGTACGTTAGGCGTTCGCTGGAAATAAAATACGTCGCTCTGTAACAAGCGATATGCATAAACATTTAGCATAAGCATCGGATCAGAACCTTTCCACAGGATAATTATCTTAAAATTTAACACGCATCTACATCTACATATATTTGTTAACTCATGCGATTCAGAAGTCTGCCAGCGTTTAAATTTTGTTTCTATTTACACTTCATTATTTTTATACGGACCATGCATATTCATGAGAAGCCGAAAATTGCGAAACGGCGGCTCGACGAGCTTCAATTTTAATTGCTGTTCGGTACATGCATGTACACTTAAGAAGCGGTTGAAAATTGTACAGTAATTAATTCCTAAACGTGTTGTTGTGTCGAAACGAAATCTTTACAACTTTTTTTTTTCGTTAATTTCTACACGTTTATGAATACATTCGAATAAACCTACCGTAAATACATATTTATGTTAGATGTTTTGACATAATTACACTTAATAATATATTTTCAGCATCGCTACATAAAATATTTCACACACTCAGTAATAAAATTTGTATAATTACAACAATCAGAACTACATTTCTTAATATGTCCTTTTTTTATTTTTTGTTTATTCCATGTAACTCAATATTCAATCAGAGTTAAATAATTCTATCTCAACTTGATTTTTAAAACGTAGGCTTAAAAAATCCACCCATGTACTTAAAGTAAAGGGTGAAAAACGGCCGGAGAAAGTGTTATTTGAACTAATTGATTCGTAAACACAACTTTGGATACCGGATAACCCTTTCAGGCTATCAATTTACTTTGAGTTAATGGACAGATATGAATTAATTAGTAGTACACTCAATGTAAAGAAAATATCCGTAGCGTCTCTTCAGAATCAAATATGCTACTATAACAACGAAAACAACCTAGAAACAAAACTGGTGCTCCATTTTAAAATTAATTTATAATTGCATATTCGATAAATTCCAGAAGAAATAGATTCAATTAAATTATTTTATTTATGTCGACTATCCCACGTTAGCTTAAATTTGACGTAATAGCTCTCAAAGCAATATCCTATTGGCTGCTGTATTAACACACCACTGGTAACCATAGTAGTGAACGGTAGAAGGAACTATCATTCCTAGGTTATTATTACCTTCATAAATGTTGTGGCTACAACCTGCAAATAATGAATTGATATACAGGACATTTCAATCGAAACGAGCCTTCTCAAATAACTCTTTATAATAATAACAATAATAAATTAGTAACTTGTCAATTGTAATATCAAAATGGACACGTTTTAATGACGAACCTGATGTTTTAAAATTATTCTTGGTGGCACAGCAGCCTCAACCCTTAAAATTTGAATAGGGAAGATTGATTGGTCTTGTGACCACTCACTCAAAAGGTCTTTTAATTTTCTTTACGGCAACAAATTATTTTTTAACCCTCTGACGGGCGCGCGATGGCACTCAGTGCCGCTCCCAGACTCTTTTGTTTATAAAACATTATTCCCTCAATGATCTTATCAGCATTACTAGTATTCTTAAATGAACATACTAGAAGAGGAAGTAGTAGTTATCGCTTATTTTTCTATTTTTGTTTAGTGGTTAAAGCTCAGTGAAGTCGCATATCTCGTGTTTATGGTACAGAATATCGTGCGCGCCTGGAAATGTAAGTATTTTTTATCATTTTGTTTTGTTATTTTCTTTTTTTACTGTTCTAAAAGATATTATATAATCTGTAACTATGTGCACGAATTAACTTTAGAGTGACTCAACAAGTAAGATTGACGTAACAATTACTATTTAATTAGCACCATAAAGTAATAAACCTTAAAGTAATTTATTTAGTGGCCACGACGTAACTACAACTACAGATATGTCGTCTAAGTAGATATCCCTTCAAAGTTGGTAATTGTAGTAAAAATTACGTAACATTGACTACAATAAAGTAGTCTATAGCAGTGGTAATCACAACTAAATGTGCTACTTGGAATGTTTAACAGAGAATCCGTCAAAAAGATCCAAGAACTTAACAAGTTAGTAAAAAAATCTACCAAGATATAAAAAATAACATACACAGACAATATGGAAGACAATTACATATGATGGACATTCAAAGTAAAAGAAACAAGAGTAACAACAATATTAAAAAATTTGAACTTGAAAAAAGAAAGATATCAGCGACTAAATAAAACAGCCTAAATCTCATTAAGTTCTTCAGTATCACTTTTAAAATTAATGGAGTTCAAAAGACGGTTTATGAATTACATTTCTAAAAATAAACGTTTCGAAGAATGGAATGTGTTGCTAAAATTATCCCTTCGTCAAAACTAAGATGATGATTAAGTATTAAACAATAACAAGGGCAGTTGAGGTGGATTTATTATTTTGCCCTATTGTGTGTTTCTAATTTGTGCTTATATTACTGCAGACGTCATTGTAACACTATTTTCTAATGTACTATTTTGGCCTTGTCAACTGTGAACATAGATTCATTTTACGGCCATAGTACGGTGAAGCGCATAATTTTTTTTCTCATCTCACCGTTACTTTCAATGTAAATAATAATAATAATAATATCCTTTAAATTAATTAAAAAAAACATTTACGGCTATTTTTATTAGTTTTAATTGTTATTGACGAAAAATTATTATGAAACAATCACTTTGACATGGACTTAACGCTGAGTTGAGTTGTCAAATCTATATATTATGACTGTCATATTAGCATATTAATTATTAAATTAAATAACATTTTCTAAATATTTTTCACGACAAAAAAAAATCTGATACAAATTAATTAGGTCATTTACAGGGCTCGAATTCTTCAGTATATAATATGTATATATACTATACAGGGTTAGGCAAATGTGTGGGAATACCTGTTCGCTGCTCGAGATATGACGTTATCAGTAGTTCTTTTCACATTTTCGGATAGACACTTTTTCAAGAATTACGATATACGGTTTGGTGGGTGTGCGGCTTGAGATATTGGCTTATTAAAATCTTTTTTGTCAGATATATCTGATAAAGAATATTCGTATTTTTAAGTTGCAATGGAAACTTTTAGTAGAAATGAAATTATATAGTGGGTGGGTAGCACAAAATTGCTGTTCTTCGATCAATCCTTTAATTTTGAAAAAATCAAATACAGCTAGTTTCGGCCTAGGCCATCTTCAGGTAAGTTTGTAGTATCTGTTAAAACTAATGAAAATTGTCATCTTTTTTAACATTTGATGAAGCATTTTAATGATTACTTTCTCTCTCAATTCTCTCAACTTCAATTTTATAACATCCCAAAATTTGATGATAATAAATTTTCCCCTGACGAAATCCAATGAATTTTCCATTAATTTTCAAGTCAGCTCAATATATAAACACGATATAATTAAGTGAAACTGCAAATTAGTAAGTATAAATCAACATCGGATAAGTACAAAACTACTACGTTTTTTGAAAATAGAAAGAAATTTAATGTCATTCGTCCATGATTAACAAAAACAATATTACGTAAGTTTGTAGCCTATGGTAATTGTTTTACGGTAATAATTAACAGTGAAAACTGTCAAAATTTGTTTCATGTAATGCGTTTTCCGTGATTTCTTGTTTTTTTGGGGCTACATAAAGAAACTTGTGTATAAAAAAGAGCCATCCACATACTAAAATTGGAAGGATAAAATGAGGGAGGCATTTTCATTTATTTCTCTGGAATTGTCGAAAAATTATCGCAAAATTTGCAAAAGAGGGTGGAAGTATGCTTAACAGAAAGGGGATATATTTTCAAAAATATGCTTTAAAGTTTGATAATTAATTGCTACGTGTAAATACCTTTAATGAGGGACGTATTTTGTATTGGTTTAATGTTCATTTGTTTTTTATTATAAATAAAAGACAAACATTAAGTCTTTTACTTTAACGGTTTATGAGTAAAATACATACTGCTAAAGTAATTAAATAAATATACAAGACAATGAAGAAACAGTTACTGAAACGTAAGAAGGGCAAAGGATTAAATACAAAATTATTTGTTGACAGCTTTCACTTTTAACTGTTATGCTGGCGACATAATTTTCATGGCCTGCCCCATTGAAAATAAGTATTATTATTTCTGATAATCATCATTAACTTTCATTCTTTTTTCAAAAAATGTATCATTTGCTTTATATTTTACTACCTGAACTAATCCATTTTTTATAAAAGCATAAACAACGCCGTTATTACAGATAGACATATAGTTAGCTTATAAGTATATGTTATTTCTGTACGTAGAATTTGATAATGAAATAATATATATGGGGGTTTCAGTTAAAATAACGGAGTAAGTATACGTTCTCTTACCTTTGGAACAGCTTGTATAATCAAAAACATTTATGGGTTATGCAGTATTAGTATTAAATTCTATACATTTTTTATAGACATAATTTCTTTCTCATGTGAACAATAGATCCTTCTAAAAATTGGGTTGATGTGGTTTTGGTAATGATTTGTAACATGACATGTTACTAACAAGGGAACACCGGCGGGTGTCCCCCTCCGATTTCGATGAAACTTAACAGATCGAAAGAGTACCTTAAAATAAGAGACACGTATTTTTTTTTATCGGCGTATCCGCACGATTTTGGTGTACAGCCCCCTCCAAAGTTTGGACGATTTTTCAATTTTTGCAAATATTTCCTAAATTATAACAGATATTAAATTTTCTTCTTAACATAATTTACAGCATATTGCATGGCTCTAAGGGTGGCGTTGTCCGTATTCGCAAAAAGTTAATAACGGGGGAAGGGGTACCCCGTACCCCCATTTTTTTACATTTTTTCTTTTTCTTATTCATCAAAAGAAGGCCGATTTTACATAGAATACGATGATGTATAACAAGTTTAGAAAATTAATGATTGTAAAAGTAGAAAAATAATAATAAAGCTTCAAAATTAATAAACTTGTCTATTGATGTAAATCAAATGAACTATAACAGAAATAAGTTTTTATCCTTAACATAATTTCCAGCATAATACATGGTCTCAAGGTAGATATCTTCATAAAAAGCTAATAACGGGAGTTTTTTTAATAATAAGTTTATTCATTATGCATCAAAAAAAGATCGCTTTTACATAGAAAACAATCGTAATAAATTTGGAGGATTAATAATAAAAATAATTGTAATAATAATAATATAGCACATTAACAAAAATTATTTGTTATCGTTACTGCGCTGCTCTCCTTACTTAAATATTTCTTAATTTAGAATTGTATCTACTCGACAAGCTATGGTCAAAAAAAATTGTGTTAGAAATTTTTCGGTTATATAGGATTGTTATGAACTACGACATAGATTTACATCAGAGAAATAATATTATTAAGTTGCAATCCCTAACCCATAATCAGTTTTCTTTCCCAAGATTTTTCGACGTATTCAAGTATTCGTGGTATAGTATGGTAAGAGTGGATACGTTGAGGAAAGACCTGGGCCTTTAAAAATTCTGTAGAGTTTTGTTTTAACAAAGATGCGCAGTCTACATCCTTGCGTAGTATTTGCAATAAACCAGCTATTGTGCGGTGTTCATGGCGCAAACAAAAATCTGTGTTTTAAACACTTTTACACAGACTATCACTACTGTAATACTTACATAGCTTTAATTACCGTATGTATATTATCTTGTTCGCTATTGCAATACATATATACCAATAATCGCATTACAGTATGTCATGTATTTAAACATTTATAAGCATTATAATGTTTTTCTAATTCTGTTCTGTTTCCGTAATGTTATAATCGTTACAAACACATTAGTTATATTTATGCTCCATTGAATACTTACATTGTACACTATACATTGCACGAAAAACTTGAAAAATTAAAAAATATATATGTATGTATTATTTAATCCTTCGTTCTGCGTAGCAAATTTGTTCATATATAGGTACGCACTAAAGGATTATGGTATTCTAAGAATGAATAATATTTTATTAAGGAATATATAAAACGCAGTCACTAACTGCAGTTGACAAAACGATTTATATTGCTACCCACCGATAAAAGTTTCGTATGGTATATAGTATAAATTAGTAGGCATAGAAAGGTTTGACCATAGCTTGTCGAGTAGATACAATTCTAAATTAAGAAATACTTAAGTAAGGAGAGCAGCGGAGTAACGATAACAAATAATTGTTGTTAATGTACTATATTATTATTATTATTATTACAATTATTTTTATTATTAATCCTCCAATTTATTACCATTATTTTCTATGTAAAAGCGATCTTTTTTTGGATGAATAATGAATAAACTTATTAGTAAAAAATGCGGGGTATGGGGTACCCCGTCCCCCGTTATTAGCATTTTATGAAGATATCTACCTTGAGACCATGTATTATGCTGGAAATTATGTTAAAGATGAAAACTTATTTCTGTTATAGTTCATTTGATTTACATCAATAGACAAGTTTATTAATTTTGAAGCTTTATTATTATTTTTCTATTTTTACAATTATTAATTTTTTAAACTTGTTATACATCATCGTATTCTATGTAAAATCAGCCTTCTTTCGATGAATAAGAAAAAGAAAAAATGTAAAAAAAGTGGGAGGTACGAGGTTCCCCGTCCCCCGTTATTAACTTTTTACGAATACGGACGACGCCACCCTTAGGGCCATGCAATATGCTGCAAATTATGCTAAGAAGAAAATTTAATATCTGTTATAATTTAGGAAATATTTGCAAAAATTGAAAAATCGTCCAAACTTTGGAGGGGGCTGTACCCCAAAATCGTGCGGATACGCCGATAAAAAAAATACGTGTCTCTTATTTTAAGGTACTCTTTCGATCTGTTAAGTTTCATCGAAATCGGAGGGGGACACCCGCCGGTGTTCCCTTGTAAGAAAAGTGAGTCTAGAAATCATGGATATTCATCTCCCAGCAGTTGTGTTATATTGTATTTTTTAATAAGCTAGATGTGCAAAAATTAAATAAAAATTTAGTATTAGCATTAGCCATTTGAAAGTCTTCCTAGCGATTATAGTCTTTAGTTTCCAAGTTGTAAATGGCGTGCCAAAAAAATCTTATTCTTCAAAATTTTCATCGTCCTAATCATATACATTAATACATCTTGAACGCTTATTGGTATATATTTTATATGTTAATGTGATACCTATGATTTATTATGTTATACCTACCTATTTTACTTTTACTGTTACATTGGTAGCCGTAACATCGAGTACCTTTCTCTGGGAGTGATATATTATAAATATGCGCAACTAAGAGTCAAAGTATTCCTACAAACAAGAACCACAAAGGGAAATATTTCAAACGTCAGAGAACACACATATATCTTCCAGTCGGGAGTGTTTAAAACGCAAACACACAGTTTAGGTGTTTATTGGTTGTCCATCTGATGTGGGAATCCGAAAGCACTCGGCAGAGTTTAGACGAGCCAACGCGTGGTGTCGCCACTAAAGAAAAATACTCCCCCGTTTCTGCGGGCTTGGAATGCAGCCAGTGAGTGAAACTTTCCTAAAAATTTGACTGAAATATTAGTTTGCATTGTTATAAAGTTTTAAAATACTTTAGTGGAAGTCAAGTGCGTCGGCTAGGGCGGTGAGTTTGCGTGTTCCTGTTTTTATCGCTAACTTGTCCTTTGCAGAATTTTTGACAGCTCACCACGGAGAATTAATTTGCACATTTGTAATCAAATACATAAATCTAGATATAGGAGAATGTCTATATGAATATTATTACTTTAAGATGGTAATACAAGTTATAGTTATATATACGTTTGAAATCTGAGTCTATCAAATGAAAAATGAATGAATTAAATCAAACTCTTATCAAGAAGTCAGACTGCTATCGAAGATCGTCTATTGAAAGTATTAGAAAGTGCATACAGTGTGTCCCTGGATGGACTGAACAAGAGGGAAAAAATATTTGGAATATAACGCAAAAATATCATACTTTATAAAAAAAATTTAAAAAAAATTTACAAAGAATTTCTAAAGAAAACGAAATTAAACCTTATAAACCGATTTTTGTACATGAATTAAGAAGCTTATAATAATGCTTTGCGTTTAGACTTTTGCTTATGGGTAGTAATCAGTTTGTAAATCGAAATTTCCGCAAAAACATGTTTCTTTTTCGGATAAATCGATATTTACAACCAATGGAAAATTTAAAAAAGTGCAGGTTTTGGTCGACAGCAAATTTATTTTAATTTCAACATTGTAACTAGAAGTCAGTATTACAAAAGGATTTAATGTGTGGTGTAGTGTTATGTATAAAAAATTACAGAAGCGGTAAATTCTGTCACTGGAGATATAATCCACAATGTTTATAAAGAATTTGTACGTAGAGCTGAAAACTGTGTAAATGTTGGAGGATTCCACGTTGAATAAAATGTTTTTCTTCATCTCAAGTGTGTTTTTGTAATTTTCTCAGTTGTTAAAAAAATATTTAGATTTTTCTTTCAGAATTGGTGATTTTGAGACAAGCTTGGATTGGAAAAGGAATCTGAATGTAGATTTTGTGGGGAACAGGATGAAACACCCATCCATCTCCTCTCAAACTGCGTAGCACTGCAACTCGAGAGCGTTGCACCTGGGAGCATGTAAAATCGAAGAGGGAGACTTTACCTAGACTGGGGCCCTCTGATATCCTACACTTTCTGAAAGGAATAGGAAAGGAAGGCCAGCTGTAAAGCAGCAAGAATAGGGGACACAACAAATCTTTTAGGTCGCAGTGTAATATCACCCTTCTATTTATATACATACATATACAGGGTGTATCAAATAAAAAAGTAAATTTTGCCTGGGTGTTAACTACACGACATACAAAACACAAACCCCCCGAAACCGGATTTCATCATTAAAGAATAAAAAAAAGTAAAATTTAGAGCCAAAAATTCTTTAATCTGGGCCTGATGCAAGGAAACGTCATGTTAAGCACCCGCTAAACGTGGTATTATGTATAAATACATTGCACTCATTTAGTATTATTCTTAATGGTATGCCGTAAGTTCATTTAACGTCATTCTGAATAAATAAAGGCCCTTGTAAAAATAGCAAAACTGGGCATTTTAAATTTCTTCTTTTATAAAATAAACATTCCTTTTTTGTTAAGAGCATTCTACGTAAGTCTACAAGTATTATTTTTAATATCCTGATAAGACGTTCGAGTTTCACCGGATATGCGACTTCAGTAGTTACAAAAAACGTAAATATATTTTTTTTTGCTTTGTCGAATTGAGAGTTAGTTGTTAATAAACGATACCACATGAATCTGAGTTATTTCTTTTGGATTTATTTAATCATATAACGCAAAATGAATTGAATCGAATTACACAGAAATAAATGTAGATACAGAAAATTTGCAAACACGCCTTTTTACTGTGATATCGCGCGAAAATGAATCTAAACATTCCCGCGCTTTTGCCGATGCATCAAGCTTCGATTTTCTTTATATGAAATCATGATGGTCCTGAAAAGGATCGTTTTCTCGAGACGGGAAGAATTTAAATAAAATGTTCGAAGTGGCTTGTACTCCAAGCGGCGATCCACACAAAACTAACAGCGGTAATGGCTGAATGATAGTGGTATGTGGGGGTATACTCGGGACAGCATTTAGGTTGGACACAGGTGCGGCTCTAGCCCACGGCATTTATAAAAATATTTTTTTTCTCGTTAATGCTCACAGATAGACCCCCTGTGCATTAAAACTTTTTGATTGTATATGATTACAGCTGCTACATATTATTATATTTACCTCTATATCTGATACACCCTGTATACATCATAGGAAGACGTGGAGTGGTTAACAATTTTTGTTGCTAAATGAATTGCTATTCATAGGTGTGCAAAATAAGGAAATAGGCGAATAACCTTTTTTTGCGATGATAAGAAGTCGTAAAAAATACGAATTTGAGTGGTTTCCATTTATGCTCCGCTGTGCATGTTGGAAGTGAAGAGCATACGAGATCATCGGTTTTGAACAACCTCAAGGCAATTAGATTGAAATATGGAAATGGTACGACCGAAAAGCACTAATAATAATATAAACTACTAATATTAAGAATAAAGGTATTTTCACTTATTTATTAAAGAGTCCGTTCAAAGAAATGAAATTTATAAGTATGCCAAAAATGTTTAAGAAAGTGTTAAAAGATATAATAAAGGTGTTAATACTCAATCCAATTTTACCTATATCTTAGAAGTAAGGAGACAGATTCCTACCTAGAGGTAAGGAATTTGTTTCCTATACCGCAGTATACTAAGCATGGTGCTTACTGTTTTTGGCGGTAACTGAAAAGTGGTAGATAATGAATTGCATACAACCTGTATACTGCTGAATTGGCAAACAGAACCCACGTCTACAAAAACAACATCAATAAGATTACATTTGCATCATCATTTCTTAGATTAATTATGTGTGAATAGGTACTGATAATGTAATGCTCTAATTAAACACGGTCGCGTGAGTAATGTAGCATATTATTCAGTAAGCTATAATTAATCAAGCACCACAACCCACTCATTCTTTAATTAATACAAATATCTTTATAATGAATACAAATACAAATTATTCTTACAAATTGATTTTATCAATAGAGTTGTTTCCTGTCATACGCTCGACAATCAGATGTATAAGTGTTTAATCATTCTTATGTCAGTTATGCTTATAATTTAACGAGATTAACACAAAGTTAATGTCCTAGTTTCTATTACATATTAGCTTCAGGGAACTAATGGCCTTAATGTTGGTATGAAGGTGCATAGTACAAATGCATTGTTAACAGGCATATTTTATAATTAAGCAATTTATCGTTTTAAGTTCTGTGGAATAACTTGGAGTCAGTTAATTGTGTTGATCGCAAAAAACGTTTTAATCCTTTTATATAAGTGTGGTGGTGATTAATAATGTGCTATTTACAATATTGATTCAGAATATGAATTATACTGCTGTTTACAATTAATCATACATGTGTCATGGCACAAAGGTAAACCTAAACGATTGCCGTATAGATCACCTATACGAAGAGTCCAGAGTTTATCTTTGTGCCATGGTACATACTAATATGTGATTACATAAATAGTTCGCACACAGCCCAAAGTACAGCCCCTATGGATGATAAAATAAATAACAATTACTTCTACACTACAATTTAATGGACAGCACAATACGGTTGACTTTACTGTGTCGTGACGATTTCATTCGTATTTATCTATTTCGGCCGACGCGGCGTGCGTTATTTCCGATCTATTACCAGTAGATATACATTCGAGGAAACTTAAATTTCTTAGTGACGCGAATGAATTAGGATTTGATGATTTAATTACAGTAACGGGAATTAGATTAGAAACAGGATATTTAGAAAGGCGAGTAGATATAGAGGGCTGAATTCATCCCTCGAAATTAAAAAGTATTGCCTAGAACAAATTTATAGGCACTTTTGGAGAGCATTTAGAAATTTTCACGAATGGATCAAAGAGTGCGGCTTTTGTTGTTTATTATAATACGGCTTCTGAAATATATAATCAAAAGTTGAAACTGGCATTGCAATAATTTTCAGGCAGAATTAGTTTGCAATAAATCAAGCAGTACGTTATATTAGGTGCGAGTGAGAATTTATACGGGCCGCGTGAAATATAACTGATAATTTATCTGTATTAGAGGAGTTATGGAATTTAAAAAATCGGACCAATTTATTGTTTGATACTTTAGAATATGTTACGTGAGGGAGGGGGGGGGGGGGTAAAACTTTATGAACTAGGGCTAACGTGGGTACAAAAGGATGAGAAGGCGGATCAATTAGCAAAAGAGGCGGTGTCTAGGGAGGCAATAATTAGGTATAGGTTAATTTCGTCTAGAGTTCTTAAAAAAAACATTTAGGGATAAATTTGGTAATGATTGGTGGAATAAGTACTACTTTAAATGGGTACACGTTTTAGGGAAATGGGAGTTAATTTGTCGTATCAATTAATAACATCATGGTAATTTTAAATTACACTTAGGCAGAATTCGGAGGGTTAATGATTCGCACTGTAAATGTGGTGGGGTAAATACAGTGGGCAAGTTTTATTTGAATGTCTACTCGCTGACAAGTGGCGACCGCGTATAGAAGTAGGGCAGTAGTTCTTTAACTACTTTAACCCTTGGTTAACTTGGGCGCGACGCGAAACAGATAGACGGAGATAACTAGTCGAAATGTCGAATGGTGGGATCTTTTTTAGTAATGCTGCTAAAGAATTAGATAGGTTACGGGATAATAGTTAGATAGTAGGGTAGGAGGTGATATAAATTAATCTTTCATACTCTTTAACGGTCTGAATTGGTGTTATTATTAGCACCGTGCGGACGAATAAAACAAATATTTAAAAGATAAACCTTTAATTTAATTACTATTGATTAGAGTCATTAGGATTAAGTTATTATTAAATATTAGAATACATATTGCTGTTGTTTTATTTGCTTTCAGTTCATTTTGCTGATCATCCTTTCGCTGCTGGAAGAGATAGCTTTATGGCGTGCGAAAAATCGAGGGACTACCAGAAGACGGCGCAGCTATCAGGAGGCTGCCTGTTCCAAGCTCATAAGTATAATAATAGTAATTCACTGGCTGTCAATAACAAGCAAGATCTGCGGCTCTTACGATATCAGGACATTTTAGGATATAATTTAAATGAAATAATAACATCAACTTCCTTTAGAGTTTTTACATATTCAAAATGACGTTCCAATTTATGTCTACATGATTTATGAAACTGTATTTATATTTTTACTTCGCTTATACTTTTTCTTTCAATGTCACCTTATCTCCAATGGATTTATTTTAAGTTTCTTATTTTTCCTTCGATAACTTAATTTCCACTTCTTATTTGATAGATTTGTATAATTGATACAAGTGTTAAGCCAAAATGTGTTCCATTGAAGCGACATACTAGTCGTGGTAGATAAGACTATTTCCAGCAAAGTGCTTGTGACTTTCAAACTTTTTTTTAATAGAGAAAATATTTTTTGGAAATAATGGCTTTAAATATAAATAAAAAATAAAATCAATATCACAATTTTCATTGTGTAATATCCTTTCCGCACGCGAGAGTTGCGGGTCACCCGGTATTTCACATTATAAGTAACTATCGATGCATAGCATTAGCATCTGATATATTATATTCGAACTTATTATCTACTATTTTAAATACTATTACTTAACTTAATACAAAATAATATTATAAGCATTACAAGATTACATAGTAAGTTTGAGCATCATTTATCTTACACAGTAAAATATTACATTACAGAAAGTACAATAAAAATGTTAAGATTTATTATAAAAAATTATCAGTGCTATTGGACACTTATATTAACAATTAAAAGCGCGAATGTTAAAATTAGTAATACAAGTAGTAATACACTTTCTCTACTATAGGAGTTAATAAACACTATTAACAGAAATTTATTGTACAAATATTCTCAGCGGTAATATATAATATGATTCTCCCTGTAAGAGCTATGAAATGTATTAAAGGATAATATATTTATATTAAAGAGTACAACCTATTTCTCTCAGTGTACCACTAACAATAACTATGAAGATTTGCGGTTGAGAATTATTGTTTATATACGAGGCTATGTATATTTTAAGCTTTTTTAACTTTTAAATGTTTAAAAATATACGGGTTCATATAATTCAACCGGGCATTGAATTGCTTATTGAAGTCAGTAAATACAAGTATAAATTTATTCCGTGTATTCCGA
The DNA here is from genome assembly GCA_004143645.1 of Protaetia brevitarsis. Classification (NCBI taxonomy): domain Eukaryota; kingdom Metazoa; phylum Arthropoda; class Insecta; order Coleoptera; family Scarabaeidae; genus Protaetia; species Protaetia brevitarsis. The sequence goes on from RXPK01001820.1 coordinate 56,458, forward strand.
AGGCACATCTGCAGTAGCTTGCAATTGAAATTACATTTAAATAGTCTCAATTGTTTGATGTACTGGTTTAATATCAGCATACCGAAACGATTGCTTAATATAACCGCAGATTGTTACGGTATGAGTACAATTTTGACGTTCCATAAAGTGATTAAGTTTTATCTACGTGCACGTCGCCATTGCTCTATCGGATATAAAACTCAATTTACGCATCATTCGCCCGCTTTATTGAAGCAGAAGTTAATATACGACGTTATCACGGCTTTTGCTATTTAGTAGTTGCACGTTCTCTAATAAAATCATGTTGGATTGCGATTCGAGATTTTACGGTTCTACGGAAATCACATTTATTAGCTGGACGAGAGGCGGCTTCACGAAGTTTTAGCTCACCAGTTAAACGAAGTCGGTTAAAACCAAATATCAATCATGTTGAATGCAAATTCCTTTAGATCTTCATGGAGAATTTTATTAGTTCCATATTAATATTCAGTGCAATTGACTCATCTAAACAGAATAGAATGATATCTACCTCAGCTTCATTAATTAAAGGTATCAGCAATGCAACTTGCTGATAGCTGTAAATCAGAAAAGTTAAATCAAAATTAAAATCTTTAGTTATTCGTCTTGAACATCAAATTTGTTCGTAGTACAGGTGGGTTTGATATAAAAAGCAAGATGAGACCAAAAGAAGAGTGTATAGGAAAACGCGTTGTAGCATATATGTATATCCTTCTGGGTACCTTTGATGCAGCAATTAATACTGCTTTTTCAGTAACACGTGACAAAAGAAACTTGCATTGCTTGTGCGAAAATTAAGTTGGTAAAAAACAACAAATATAGGTGAATTTTTGGATTTGACCAAAGTATTCGACTGTCATGATTTATTATTTATTTATTTATTATTGGAAAAACTAGCCCGTTACGGAATTAGAGGCCCCCCTCTATATCAGTGTGTTAAAGACAACGAAAGATCATCTTTGAAACATAATTTGTATGGTGTCAAGGCTTCGTCTTAGGTCCCATTCTTTTCATTATCTATGTTAACGACATCAATGATTTTATCAATTTTAAACACGTAGCATATGCCGATGATACTACCGTTTTAATAAGTTATAAGAAAATAGTACAACTTAATGATCTATCGGAAGAAGCTCTTAAGTAAGCTGAATCTTATTTTGCAAGTATTAATTTATGCCTCAACAGAGACAAAACACAAACAATTGTCTTTAACTTAAACCTGTACATGGATCACTCTAATAACGCACCGGTCAAGTGTCTCGGTTTGGCTTTGGATGGAAATTTAACGTGGGGAGCACATGTGGATGCCCTAACCGCTCGTCTATCAACTGTCACATACATTTTAAGAAATTTAAAAGGTGTTATTATCTCCGATGCCTTGTTGATGTCATATTATGCTCTTTTCCGTCAAGTCACTGGCTATGGTGTTCTCCTCTGGGGGAACTCCGCACGTCGCACAGTGGGTACAAACGGCCGAAAAGCGCACAAAAATCCATATCTTGAGAATGGATAATTCTATCAAGATGCGGTTGATTTTATTATATTCAGTGTAAAAAAAATACATCAGCGATGACGCTAAATTTCAAAAGCTAATTTGTTTAATGTGTATTTTATTAACAACGTTGCCCACAAGTAGTTTGTTCTTTGTCAGCGGACAATGAAATATATAGTATAAGATTTCAATGACTTTTCTTTTGGAAATTTCAATGATACAGACATTATTTTTATTCAGAATGTAACATAAATTTAAAAACTGTAATTAAACATTAAAGAAAATTACATAAATAAACGTGGTGTAGAAGATGCGAACTACAGGAGGAAACGAGTTTACATGTAATCTGCACATGTGAGGAACTGAAGGTACTCAGGCAGAAATATTTCGGGAGAGATCTATTGGAGCCCTCGAAGGTCCTCAAGTTTCCACTGGGCAAGATAGAGGGGCTTTGGGCTTTGTAGAGAACACCAAGCTGCTCGAGTGGAAATAAGAGAATCAATAGGGATGGTACAATGAGCACCAAGCTCAAGCACCCTAACCTGAATGAATGAAATGAATGAAATTACATAAATACATATTGTCTATATTTACATAATTGTATTGTTTGTATACCTGAAGATAAATAGATTATACTACAAATATGTTCAATACTAATCATCAAAATCTTAAATTTACTATTGGAAAAAAATCATAGATTTAACATTACAACAAATAAATAAATAAATAAAAACAGCATTTTAACAAAAATACACCAATAACGAATAGCATCAAATATATATGTAAATTATAATTCAAGTCAATCTATTCGTATTGAAGAGGTGTTTTAATATCACTAGCAGATAGAACAATTTACCAACAAGTTCAGAGTAAGACCAATAATAATAGAGCAAATTTTTTTTTTTTTTTTTTTTTTAAGGGTGGTAACGCCTAAGCTATATGATTAGCTTATCAGGCCCCCTCAGAGCCAAATCTCCCTCCTAATCAACATTACGACCCCGGAAAAAACCGATTATCGTAATTGACCAGAGCGAGATTTGAACCCCGGACTCCGCACTGATAGCCAAGCGTGCAAGCCACTCGACTACCAGCCAGGCATGCTGGTGAATGCAATGAAACATATTTTAAAACTATATCATTACTCAAAAAATTTGATGGCAAAATTTTAAAAAACTGATTATATAAATACTTATAATAATACAAACAAAAGTTAAAACGAGTACAAACTATTTACAGTTGAAGAAACCAACAAGAAACACCCTCAAGAATGTACTAAAGTAGTACTATTTCTATCACTAGTATAAAAAGTATTTATACAGTATAAATAAAATAAAATAACAAATTCAAGAACTCTGTCGCTCCTGAGCGTCTTTACTTTCCTATCAGTAAAGGTGTTTGTTTGCAGGTTCAGCTCTCATGGATGTTATGTAGGAATCTGACGATTCTAGTATTTTGTGAAATACATCCTCGTTTGTGGCTATGCGGGGGTATTTCCTGGTAAAATTGAGTCGGTTGTATCGGTAGTCCTTATTTCTACTTTCCCGAGTTTTCTCAGAAAGTAACCCAATCGGCAGTGTTGCTGATATGACAATTTCGTTCCATCACGTTAGAAAATTTTGTACATCATTATATACCGATAATTATTAAATATGCAAGTATATGCAGATGATACTTTCCGGTTGTTTGCACTAATGCTTCCTGATTCAAACCCAATAGGTGCCGATTTAAAGCATTATAAAGCTTTTTTTTTAATGCCAAATCGAGGTGGTATTTATTATGTAAGCTGGCTGAGTTACTCACTATACATTTTGCGCTAGTATCTACGTTATCACAGCTAACAATATGTTATATTAATTGTTATACAACTAGAAATGAGTGAATTTCTTAGAAATTGATGATTTTTGCAGCGTGTAATTTTGTCCGCTGTTGCACCACGTCATGGAGAGATATTACTTTTACAGAAGAGAGCAATTAGAATAATTTCTCAACATAAGAGATTCTTGCAGACCCTCTTTTAAATAATTACGAATTTTAACGATTACTGATCAATATATTACTAGCTTAATTGGTAAAGCGCTCGTCCGGCAAACGAGGGGATGCAGGTTCGAATCCTGCGTGAGGAGAAAAAAATTTCTTAGAAAAATTCCTCCTAGTTATTACAGTTAAAAGCAAATTCATTAATTTGTTAATTGTTCCATTGTTTTTCGAAGATAATATGCTTTGAAGGAAGCTATCACTCCATCCATCCCTCCACATCTATGGACTGTTGCAGTGAAGACGTATTAAGCTAAGCATCCACAAACGCGCCAAATGCGCCACATGAGCCGCAGGCGCCCAAAGGAATTTGATAAATGCGTACACTAGCTGGAGTCGCACGTAAGGACAAAATCGTATTATTTCCCCAATAGATTTGGTAGTCGCATTAAAATATTACCTTTTAATATAAGAGACGATTTGTAATTGAAATACAATACTACATTAAATTTAATTCCAAAAATAAAAAGAAAAGTGATCTTCTGTAGGTGTACACAGAAATGAGGATAACCTAAAATGAACATTTAGCAAAAAATCCAAAAACATGTAACCTTTATTTTTCATATAGGTAGTTTAAAGAAAAAAAGAAAAATTGAATTTATAATATACAATAGCAGGAGAGAGAAAAAAAATGGTATTTTTTAACCCCATAACCATCCTGTGGATATGCCGCTATTCTTTTTCAACCTAAAATGTGCGGCTGCTAACAAGAAACGATTTGATCTTTATCCGATCTCGATATCACTTCTAGCTTCTGAAATATTGCAAAAAATGTGTTTTTGGGGAAAACTTTGAGCTCCCATTACATCCCCTAGAACCAAATATGGGACGCTAAAAAAAATACGTGTCAAATATTTTTCGAAGTTCAACAATCCTACCAAATTTTATCAAAGTTCCTATTTTGATAAAAAGATCGACTGATCGAAAAGATCCTTGTAAGAAGACTTTTCATAGGGGTACCAAAGGTTTCAATTGTCCATTGGCTGATTACCTACTTTCTTCATATATATATATATGATGTTCCACTTAAAATAACAAAGCTCATAGCGACCTCCGGTTAGAATTAAAAAAAAAATCTTGAAAATGTTTTAAAAAGAAAATAAGTACTAAAATTTTTAAAACTGAAAGTTTTTGTTAATCTGGAAAACTTCCAACTAGCCACTTCGATGAAAACCCTGTGTAATAAATCAGTCCATTCTCTTGCAAGACTAGCTGACAAGTTACTTTCCAGTATTAATTACCCAACATAAATATAACACATGTAAGCTAGGAATAAATTTACATATGCTTTTCACGGGAAATGGGAGTGCGTGCGCGCAGAGCGAAATGTGTGGAGATTGCCTAAACTGTGGGACATAAATTATTCGCACTATGTCTACACGTACACGCATTTTGTGCTCCTTTCGCGCGTTGGCTGGCGGTGGCGACGGGCACGACGAAAGTGCCTTCGTTCGTGCTTCCTTCCCGATCGTAGTCGCAGACGCCGCCACCGTTTTCTCGCGTATGTGTGCTAGTTTCCTGGCTACAATTTCCACCCACTTCGTTCCTCGTTGCCGGCTTAAGTGTTTCCATTTGCTGTATAATTGTTTGCCGTAATTTATTACTTTTGTTTGCTTCTTCCAAAAAGCTGAACGCGTAACGTGCGCCTACCAACTTTTAACCGAAACTTGAATGCGAAACGGTGCGGAACACAGTGGGATACATGCGAAAAAAGTCGATTTTTCAAATATATAGCGCATATTTAACCGTTTTCTAGATTGATATTGAAGCAAAACGATTAGAATTTGGTATTTAGTAAGAATGGTTGCATAAGTTAAAGGTGCTCACGTTAAGTATCGAATTTATGAAATTTTTATCTGAAATATTACTGAAAAATAAAAATGCATATCAGCGAAACAAATTAAGTTCTAATACAAATAAGTACTATCGGGAAAGTTAACCCCGAGGCTTTTGCTTACCATATAGTAGTGTTGGAAGTTATGAGTGTCTTTTAATACGTAGAGATACTCTTTACTTTGTTAAATTTAGCGGAATATACTGTGCTAAATTTTGTATTCATAATACTCGCTACTATTCTCAAAATATCCTCTACTTTACCAGAACATTCGTTACTTTTATACTCGCAAAGTATTCACTACTTTATACTCAGGTGGCGGCTCGTGACAATATGGAGTGATGTGGCCAGTGTTGTCCATTGATAGAAGACATATGTCACTAGATCGGGGTCACAATTCCACCAGAAGATCACTAGAATTAGGAAATACTTTATAAAGTATTTTGAGAAAAGCAAAAAAAAAAAAGAAATATTTTATATATTTAGGTAATTAATAGTTTTTTACTATAAATCCCCTTTTATTTAATTTTTTATTATATTTTTTTATGAATTTAATACAACATTTAGTAGGTAGTCGTCAAATATTAATACTTGACAACAATGTACAACTATAACCGCGTTTTATAAAATCATAATGTATATCTTTATTTATTTTATTTTCTACTTTTATTTATTTATTTACATATATCTGTATATGTGCAATCAAAGTATAGGAAAATCAAGTAGCGTCACTCACGTTTTTATAAGTAGGTTTTTAGGGAAAATTTTTGGTAACCTCCTACCATTTTGTTTTGTACATTCTGCGCGAAATTTTAAAAATGTATATGTATGTTAGAAATTAAAATGTAGAATTAAATCATTCCCATTTAAACGAAAATAGACTCATAACATTCGAGAACAAACTTTAATAGCCAAATTTAAATTTCCCGCCACTATTTTTAGTAAATTCAACGTAAAGGCATTAAAATAACTATTAATGTAGTACAAAATGATGGGGAATTTTATGTATCAACATGGAAGTTACTAAAGAATAATTGCGGGAAATTTAAATTTGGCTATTAGGGAAGCTAAATTACAAAAGACTTATCTAGATTCCATATCATAGAATAGAAGTGGTAGACTTACATAACATACATTATACGGTACAAAATAAAATGGCGACTGATATTTATCTTGGCGAAAGTGACGCTATTTGGTTTTCCTATACTTTAATGCAATTTGATCTTCGTATTCAATGAATTCACTAGATTTATTACTGAAATTAAAGAAAATCCACTAAACTTTTCACTAGCCACTAGAATATGATTTCTGTGCACCAGACGTGCTTTCAATACACCAGATTTGGTGGAAAATTCACCAAGTTGGCAACACTGGATGTGGCCAATCTCTGGTCAACTGACATCTCCCCCTCCAACTTCTCCTCCGGCCAATTTTTTAATATTACAAAGTTTTGAATCAATTCAGCTCAACTTGCAGTAATTTATTACCTCATTTATTGCTATCTAAAATACTACTGACACAAAAAAAATAATGTGGACAAATTTAGAAGCCATTTTAAAACGAAAAATTACACGCAAAAATAAAAGAGTAATTAAGTTAAAAAAATGGAAAACTTTAAACAAAACCATTACCTCATTGTTCCACGATTTACTTACGCACAAGTTAAATCACATAAATAAGTTTAAATGGTGCCAGTAACTACGTCAACTATGAACACTGATGACGTGTCGGAGAATGCGTATGCTTCGAATCACGATACAAATAATGCGGTAGATGCTCGATATGAATCTCAAATTCGTCAAGACCGGTCAGATGACGTCCTTGCAGAGCATATCAAAAACAACCAATAAATCTATGGCAAATATACGGTAAATAGCAAAATATTGGCCGCATTATTTCGGTAGCGTTACAACCGCAATTACACATTTCTTTATTCTTTATTGACTTGTCATCGCTATAGTTTTGAGTCCTAATGTATCGTGTCGCTACGGGTCGCATATTCATTCCACATACACTGGAGTCTCCACTTGCACCGTGAGTCTATATAAGCCGCGAATTTATGGCGTTCGTGGTAGATTCCGTAGAAATCTGAACTCCTCCCAGACTGGTCTGTCAATCGTAGTCGCCCTATGGTTGTGACACGACATAATCTTTTCCATTAGATTTCAGACCGTAGTCACCCCAAGCGCATCACATGCGTAGTCTTGCATTTCGTGTTCGATTGTAGTTCAATACTCACCTCCGGGTGTAACAAAACGCAGCCTTCCTCCGATAGTAGAGGCGCCTCAACCTTCTCCACAGTATAACAACATAAATAAGCAATAACTAAATCCAATAAGTGATTATTGTAATTAACACAAGTATTCAATTGTAATAAAATACAAAATTTCAAGAAATTGTTAGCAATAATACATTTAGGATCATTTAAATCAATGTTATGTAAGGGTACATAAATCACCAACAACCATAATATTACCATGATAAAGTAGTTAGAAGCTTCAAATAGAGACAAAAAATATTGAAAGTCGTCACTGGATAATGCAGGTGGTATATAAACAATCAAAAATTAACACCTGAAACGCAATTTGCAAATTCGTTTACATTCAACATCAACGAGCGCTGAGAAGCTATTAAATCACTTAAATCTAAAACAGTGCAGCTTAAATCACCCCTTGAGCCTAAAAAAACACCACCACTCTTAGTAGCACCATGAGCGAGCAGATTTCTGTCACATCTTATGACAACATAATCACCAGGAAAAAGTTCTGAATTTAATATATCCTCCATCAGCCAGGTTTTTATTATACAGTATAAATCAAAATCAGAAGAGAGAATGGAATTATAGAACGTTGTAGTTTTGAGTTCAATCTCCGAACATTTTGATAATAAATATTAAGAATGCGCTTGGGTGTATTATTTAGTTTAAATTAACAATCTTCGGGATACTATGAACATTTTGGAGCATTGTTGGTTCACCAACGGCTCTTCACTGATTAAATTCCCTTTTCAACTCCTCGTACTTGTTAATTTGCTATGGTGTTCTGTCAAAAGATAATGAAGTTTTGGAATACTTCGTTGATTGTTTCAATTTCGAGGCGTTTTTAATTATAGTATGTACATCATTCACACTGCCCAAAGTAACTTTAAGTGGTCTAGGAGTCGCGAAAGGGGCATTGAAAAATTCAAGGCGGGCAAATTGAGCTGAGGAAAGATTTGAAGTAGGAGCACATGTCTGCAGCACTAATTGTATTTCAACAGCATCCGAGCTCCCTAACCGGTCTGTCAATTGTAGTCGTCCTACAGTTGTGACACGACATAATCTTTCCCGTTGTTTGCAGACCGTAGACACGATGCAGCTTTCTATCCCTGTCCGATTATAGACTGTAATCGTCCTACAGATATGATATAGCGTAATTTTCGTCTCCTGTTCGGTTGTGGCAACTCTCCGCCTCTCGTTCGATTGCCGACCATAGTCTGCCCACGGGCGCGACACAGCGTAAACTTTCGTTTTTTTTTCCTCGTCGAACTATAGTATAGCTGACGTAGACATCCAAAATCCGCGCTCGAACCATGTGAGATTCCTTTTTGCTGCGTTCAATTAATGCCCTCCTGCATATAATTGAGGCGTCGGTTAATGCCGTTTGATTTTCATATTACAATAAAACGATAAGTTTTCATTTGCATCAATTTTCACAACAGATGTTAAGACTTAACCGTAAACGCTTGTGTACTATTCTGGTATTTATATGTAATATGTTTTCTTGGTCAAGTAAATCGAAAACGAAATCAAATAAACTAATAATTTTATTATAAATCGTTACTGCATATGATTGCTACATATTTAATATGAAATGAGAATTTTTTACCTGTTATTGACGTATATGTATCTCTTTTGTTTGCTTATTTTTTTTTTAGGAACACAAGCAGAAAACCTTCTATTTTATGCTTTAAACTGTTGCGTATATAAAGTAAAGAACGTTGGATAGTCACTCACGCATTGAAACTACTTCAGTATGACGCGAAATAGTACACGACATAAACAAACATAAGCGTAATTTATAATCGGAAAACTGACAGCCACCATCCCTAGCGCTACCACGAAGACCATTGAAATTACGAGATTGTTGTTACAAGGGCAGTCGGATAAGTTCATAAGGGAAAGGTAACCTTAATGGCATTTTATAGAGTAAGTTTGTCCGTAAGTAATCACTCAAAGTTTACCCCAGGAAATAAGTAAATAACGTTGCGATAAGATGCTAGAATGAAATTTGTGGAGTACATTTTCCATATTGCTTATAATCTTTCTTTTTGCAAGTAATCCGCAGATAACTAAACCAGGATACACAAGTTTGCAACTAAAAAAAGAATTGAAGAAGAATTTCTAAGCACGCATAGACTGCTTAATGCGTTTAGGGGCATTGGAGAAAGCAGACAATAATCATCACGTGATTTTTTTATGAAGTGTTGTTTGTCCTGCGATGTCCAGATAATCTACGTCATTATATCTACTCCTCGCAATTTTTAATATGTATATAGTATATAAAAAAATAAAGAAATTAGGATGCATAGCAACGTCAATTTACTTAATCGTTTGATTTGTTAAAATTTCAGGACAAATTGTATAGTCAAAGACACATTTGGTGGAAAACAGAGTGGATCAAACATTCAGTCAACGATTAGATGCCTCACTAACACCATACAAATTGTAAATTGTACATACACACATTTCTTAAGTGTAGCTAAATGGGAATTTAAATTATATCTCATTAAACATTAAAGCTGCAGCTATAGCTACAATCAAATTAAATCACCTGCTATTACTGCCTTACCATAGTATTCCTATTACCTAATGGAGATAATTATTTGTAGATATGGAATCTTTTTATTGAAGTTGTATCTGATCCATTCAAGCTCGTGTTATGAACTCATTTCCGCACGATTTAACATTATAATGCACTATGTTAAAAAGAGGAATCAACGTCCGCTAGGTTTTCAATATTATAAAAATGAAAAGGTGAATAGAAACTTGTCTTTAGTGTTTAGTAAGATTCTATCGAACTTCAGTTTTGCATCATGTATATTTATTTATAGCGGTACCGCAATTATTAGTCGGAGGTTCACCTTGCATCCACTTTTTTGCCGACATCCTACCAGATTTTGTGCCCGCCATAGTGAAAGCTCGTAGTGAGAATTCCTCTATATACAAATAACAGCTGGTTATAACAACATAGAATGAACAATAGTAGTTACAGTAGCTAAAAACTAACAGCGCATCTAAGCGATTTTATCGTGGATGACAATTGTGGCTAGAAACTTCCGTGAAAGAAATTAATCAGCAACATAGATTATGCTTTCTGTACCGTTAACGCAGTGGAATATATATTCTTTTATGGTAATACCAGCGACAATTTTTTGCCATTCTCGTGTTACATTATTCACAGAAGCAAAGAGTAAATGGTTAACATTGTTAATTATAATCAAGCATCCTCTGAATATAATTCGTTTGTATGCATCACGAAATCTTTTCATAAAGTAGTTAGTAAGTTTATTTGTACCCAAAAGTCGGTAATATACCTTCGGCCGCTGTTATATGATCCCAACTAAGGTATACTTGATGTTTTGGCCTATTGATAAACTGATAGTTCATTCTTATGGAGAATTTTTGTACCGTGTATATTTGGTTGCAAACAGATATTTTCCAAAAATATTCAATTCGGCACCACCTTTTTTCTGCCTATGATCATATTCCAACCAATAAAATTTAAATATAGTAATAGGTTCCTATGCAAACGGCCACGGGCATTCGGAAATGAATAGTGTTTTTTTTTAAGGTTTAAAAACCCTTTGAGATTAAATCTAAAGAAAAATAAGTGCCAGAAATATCTTGTTATTGAGTTATTGACTTGAACATTTACTTGAATACTACTTTACTTTGAAACCTGTTGATTTCTTTTTTACCAATTTATATTATAAGAAAATAAAACTACTTTTATTAGTAATTAAAGTAAAAAAAAGTAAATATTTAAATACTACTACATGTCTATCTTCAATAATAACGGTGTTATTTACGTTTTTGCAAATATGGGCCTTGCTGCAAGCTTTCGGTTAAGACGACGTAGTTGGCATATGCATTTGTTTTAGATATTCATAGTTTAAATATTATACATACATATACTTGATACAGCAGTGAAATTAAAGTCGACATAATTGTATACAGGTGCCCACTACAGTGCTGAAGATTTGCGTAACTTTAGCCCAAGGAAACTTGGTTTTTTTAAATAGCAGACTATACATTTACTAATGCTAAATTAACCCTTACGCAAAGCCCTTTCAATTCAGACTAAACATTTGTGATGCCTCAAGAAGGATATTGCAGATAATTATTAAATCCAATGAATTTTCCAAGAATTTTCAAATCATCTTAATATATAAACGCAATATAACTAAATAAAGCCGAAAATTAATAAGCATACATCAGTATCAGATAAAAAAATACAAAATAAATAATACGTTTTTTTTTTTGAAAATAGAAGGAAATTTGCTGTTATTCGTCTATGATTAACAGAAACGATATTACCCATGTTTGGCAGGCTATGATAACTGTTTATTACCACAATCTACCAAAAAACCATTATATTTAATTAATAATAGCTAATAATAATTAAAAGCCAAAGCTGTCCAGAAAAATATTTGTTTTATGTAATACGTTTTCCGTGACTAACCCAAAATTTGCAAAAGTGGATAGAAATATGTTTAACAGAAAGAGGATATATTCTTGTACATCTGCTATAAATTTTGATATCATTTGGAATGATTACTACGTGTACACTTTTAATTAAGGATGCATTTTGTTGGGATTTAATGTTCATTGTTTTTTATTACAAATGAAAGACAAAAATTAAGTCTCAATTTAATGATTTATGAATAAAATACGTATTATTTAAGTAATTAGGTAAATATATGATAACACATACAAGGAAATAAATAAACAATCACTGACATATAAGAAGGACAAAATTATTTATTGACAGATTTGACGATTTAACTATTATGCTGGTGAAATAATTGTCATGGCTTGCGCTATTAAAAGTAGGCATTATTATTTCTGCTAATTATCTTTAAATATCATTCTTTTTTCAAAAAATATGTCGTTAGTTTCATATTTTATTATCTGATTCTAACATATATTTCCTAATTCGAGGCTTTGTTCAATTACATAAAGTTTATATACTAAGCCAACACGAAAATTAATAGAAAATTCTTTAGATTTATTCAAAACCATTAATTATCTACAAAATTCTGCATGAGGTATCATAAATGTTTAGTATGCATTAAAAGGGTTTTGTGTAGGGGTTGATTTAACATAAGCAAAGATATGGAGTGCTATTAAAAAAAAAACAAGTTACCGTGGGTTAAAGTTAAGGAAATGGTCGGGATTATAATGGGCACCTATCCTATAATTATATTAGTTTTGGTTTCACTGTTGTATCAAGCTAAGTATGTGTGTATAGTATTTAAAATATGGATATCTAAAACAAATACATAAGCAAACTATGCTTTTCAGCAACCGAAAGTTTGCTGAAGAGCCATTTTTTACAAAAGCGTAAATAACAATTTGTTATTATAGATAGACATAGTAGCTTATATAAAATGATGTTATTGTTCTTCGTAGAATTTAAAAGTGGAATAATATATAGGGTATTCCATTTAAAATAACGTAGTAAGTGTGCGTTTTTCTACTTTTGGAACACTCAGTATAGTCAAAAATAATTTTAGGTGTTGCAGCATGGAATTCGGTAAAACTTTATATATTTTTTTTGCTCCTAAAATCAAAAATAGAGCTGCAATCGAAGACCCAGCCTTCGGTGGGACACCTGTACATATATAGTAAATACACTAATATTGAATACTTATATCCTTTTCAGATCTGGATCCGAAAACTGGATAGTAGATCCGGATCTGAGACTCGATAGAGACCGATCGCAGAACCGGATACGTATCCGATCCGAAATCAGATAGTGGATTCGGATCTGAGAACCGGATAGTGGATCCGGATCCGAGAACGGGACAGTAGATTTTAGGTGGTGATAATTTCAGATCCAAATATCCGAATCTCAATTTTATCGGATTTCAACAGCACTAATATCCTATGAGAAAGATCAGCAATGTTACATAGGGATTGAAAAGGGCTTACCTGAAAGATTAAAAAAGTAAGGACTCTTACTTTAAAGTTGAACAAATGTTCAAAGCTTAGTGGATATAATACAGTCAAACGAAAATATAAACACGCGACTTAAGATGAAGGTTTATATCGACGCCGTTCTTTTATGGAAAACCAGATAATACAGATATTAGTAAAAGTAGACGTGCGGTAGTTTATTTAAAGTTTATTTAAAGTTGTCAGACTGTATGGTCAGAAAACCTTTCAAGTTATGTAACATTGAATTTTATGAAGCTTTCGCGGGAAACATTTTTTTTTTTTTTCTGAATAAAAAATTGCGTTGTAAGCAAATATTTGCTAAGACATCCTCTATAATTTAATTTAATTTCCAAAGAGCTGATAGACTTTTATGCAGAAATAAATCTGTAATACAATCCTTGTTATAAATAGAACATGTACGCTGTTGAAATATTCGGTAGTTGGCGTTAATTTTGCGCTATCAAAATATTTTAGTGTTGATTTTACAAACTTTGCCAGAGACGAAATTGACTACATGTGTTAGTAGAACAGAAATTACTAGAATTTGGTGTGAATTCTTCGTTCAGATATGAGGATTTATTATTTTCTCTAGACATTCAGAAGCATCAACCAATCAGGAATTTTCTCCTCGGATAGAAATATAAGAAACGCCACCTAATCTAATACTAGTATTGCATTATACGCACCACCCTGCAATTGCACGTGTATCTGTGTTCGAGTTAAATTTCTGCGTATTAACATATCCAAACGAAACCACCAAATGTGACTGACCCTGCCAAAGTGTAACCTTGTGTTATTAAATGTTAATTCCAGTGGGCATAAAAAATGTCAACATCTTAAAGATGTATTGGAAACAACTATTTACCGTAATAGTTCAGATTTTTGAATCAAATAGCAAAACATTCACTTTAATTTTATAATGGTTCTCAAAAAATCATTTTAAAATTAGTACGTTTAGTTGAAACCAAAACTTTTGAATGAGTGGTTGCTGTATTTTTAATTGAGGATATCGGTCTTAAAGAGGAGATATTATAGCATAAGAATAGGAGTTGCATATTAAAGAAGACGTCTGTGTTTAGAAACGGGTGTTAAATCGTCCAATAGTATCGCATTCATTTAGTTAAACAGCTAGTAAATTTTGTCTAGTCTTAAATCAAATAAAATGTGACTGGAAGTATATCATATCCACACGTGTTGTTGGACAAAATAAGCCCTTAGCAATAGGCAATACTTGCTATCTTTGTTCGTCAAATTTAAATTTCTATAGTTCTCGACAAATAACACGAAAAGAGTGTGCACCTCTCCTGAACTATTTAGAATTAGTCAAAAAGTGGTTAAAAATTTTCCAGAAGTGTAGCTTCCTTTGTCAGCGTTTCTATATTTAGCTAGAAATTTATCGTCTCACGCAAGAAGAGGTAGGCCCAGACAGAAAATCGGGTTTTAAGAAAAAATAAAAAGAACACTTTCGTTTCTTTTAGTAAAAGAACCACTCTTACAAGATAGGTATTTTATTGTAATAATGGCACTAACATAACCACGATGTATGTAACCATCAACTCTTCGCAAAGTTATAGCTTTAAAACTATCATAGCTATAAATTTCTTTCTTTGGTATTGAATATCTACTAAAGTTACGGCTAAGGAATCGAGCGAGATCTTAATGACTTAATGGTTCTTGCAGTAATTCCTAGTAGCGTTTCATAACTTCGCAAATAAACTTCCAAATAATAATAACTGCTTAATGAAAAGTTGTATATAAGTTGTTTCCATCCTTCCTGCTAGATGCTTTTTTTTTATTCCGCCCTTTATTGGACTTTCAGGAAAAAAAATGACTTATTCTTGGCCTTCGCCGAGTTCCAGAAGAATATATTTTCTACTTTATTGATGATTTTAAACATTAATTCCCTGCGAACCAGAACAAGAATTAATACTTTAATTCCATGAGTTTATTTTCATATAAATATAAATGAGGAAAACGTTGTATGCAAAGTCTGTAAAGGAAATTAAATGGTAGATTTTGTGTTAGATTAATTAGTGAGATAACATCTGCATTGTTTAATTAATCGTCCCATCCACGGCGACGACTATCGTCTATTGTCAAGTAGATGCTATCTTAAAGTTCATCCAACAAGTTCAGGCCCTTTACGGTGGGTCAGTATCTTGTTGAATGTTGTTTTTAGGTTTTCTAGGAAAGAGTCAACTTTCCCAAAAGTTACATACCTGGTTCTCCTAGCTTACTGAATTTGCAGCAAAGACAATCACCTTTATACCCCTTTTATGGTCAAGTTTATGCAGTTCGTTGATTCTGACGTGATTAGGTGAGACTAGGGATGGCTGTTCCGGATCGGACTTGCTTCTTTCGGAGCTGGTTCAGGTGCACCAAGTTCGCTTTTCGTAAAAGAGCGGGTTTGCTAATCCGCCGGGTGCAGGTGCAGGGACCTGAATGCAGCTTCCGATTCGATTGAACTAGATGGAGCCAGAGTATCGGAGCCCGAGCTATTGCATCATTGCAACCGCACCCGCAATGACTCTAAACTTTAACTTTAAGAATAGAAAATAGGTACCTATTCAGATTCAATATTCTGAGACCTGTTACGGAGTTTCTTCTTATTTAAACTCATTTCTAAATATATTTAGAGAACTTAATATAACAATGATACTTTACGTAGTAAAGCAGTGAACTGACACTGTAGAAATAAAGGAAGTAGACGGAATATGATCAAGTAAAATTTATTTGAGTGAGTATGCCGTCGAATGTCGTTATCTTTCTCTGTACCCCCCATTGTCTCGCAAGCGAAGTATTTGGGATACGTAGCATTTTTATTTTCTCGTCCAATTGTCACATGTGTCATTTTATCAGTTTAAACGAAAGTTTGTATTTTACTTCACCGTTAATTAAGATTTAAATAAACATCCCTAAACTAACTAATAGGTATTTATTTATATTGTTATTCATTTTAAGTGCTTTATATTGTTTACAAAGAGTTAATTTCTCTATAGGCTGTATAGTTTTTACATTGATAAATGTATGCATTTTGTATATAGGTAGTTTAATTGAGAATTGATCACTATCGATTCTGCTCCTTGATTTCCACAAAATGGCCTAGGACGACAAATGTGGTTAAAATTTGCAATATGAAGATCGACGATATAAAAAAGCTAGATTCCCTTACATGTTCTAAGCACCTTAAAAGTGATGACTATGATGATGAAAAGCCTTTGAAGGCTCAAGGCGAACAAGACACAAATTTACTAAATATGTGCAATTCCAAAACGAATAAACTTCATTATTTTGTATAAGACTGTGAACTATATTACATTATATACACAGATGTTTTTATATGTATTATTCTGCGAAGTATATATCACAATAAATAAATATTACCACCTATCTCTTAGTCTCATTATTACATAAATTATACATGTTATCCGAAGGAATGATTACAATGCACAAAAACATTGAAGAAACAAGAAATTACTAAGTAATAAGTTGATAATTTATTGTACAAATAATATATTTGAAAAGTAAAACCCTACTTTTTACAGGATTATTAACAATTATTTAAAATGTTATTAGATTTATAATACATAACAAACATTGTAAGAAAGCATATTGTTTGTCAATCTCAGTTAGTGCTAAAATATTTATTTTTGAATTTGATACATTTAATACGTTTTCGTGTTGCTACTGTCTGAAGCTGTGTTATAGACCAAAAGTGTTAGCTACATTTCAATAAAATAGAACGACATTGGATGACACAGGCGATAGTTAAGATATATTTCTTGAAAATACAATAAGCGGAGGTTAATAAAATAAATAAT